>JAQIVE010004543.1:0-14373 GCA_034698285.1 Sminthurinus bimaculatus | reverse complement strand
CCTGGGGCAATGTGAGATTTTCATGGAAATGACTCCTAATATACAGATAGATTATGTTTTGTGAACAATAAGGCAGGCAGATGGATTTTGTTTATAAACCGTACTTTTATATCTCGTTATTTCTGCTCGCTCCCTTGTTCGGTACTCATGTATCTATGTTTATTTCATAAATACCGGGTACTGTGTACACTTTGAAATAAAAATTGCTTTGTCCGTGTCATATGATTTGACTTTGTTTAGATTTTAGACACAAAACGTTTGTCTTATATCAGATCAGTATCATCCATGCCTCTAGCTTTTCTTTTTTTGTCATGTATGAGACGCGTGTACGTTGGCTATATTACTTATATCAGAATGAGAGCAGCAGCCATGGTAGTGAAATATTAAATAGCTAGAGACCAATTCTTCTATTATTTTATTCGTATAGATCTTTATATATGCGCATAAAGTATTCACGGTGGAATCCAGTAAATATATACTGATATACGTGTATAATGTACGAGTATAGTACATACTAAACTAGGAAGCAGTAGTTCCTCTAAACGTGGACCAAAATTGAAATCAAAAGAGGTAAAATATTTGAAAATATTTACCTTTATTTTATTTTGGTCTATTCGTCTTGTACGAATGAGAAGACGGAGAGAGTGTGTGTGTGTGCCAATCGTAATGAGTTATAGGTTTGTGTAAATCAGCGTCCCAAAATACCAGTATCAATATTGACTTTTCTCAGCTCTTGAAATGTCCACCCCTTCACATTTCACATATAGATGATTATGTTTGAACACAATCAGTATAGTCTTGAGTCTAGAGAAATAAGCTTCAAGCTGATAATAATTAATTATAAAACCGGTTAATGAGGTATTTCGTTTAATTACTTCTTATGGGAAATAATGAAAACAAAAGGATAATGGTGCACTAATGATAAACGAATTATGGATGGCTAAAAAAATTAAGTATATCTTATGAAGAGTCATTTCTCAGATCAAAGATCTATATGTATAATATGTGGATACTATAGGCACTGAATTACTCAAAGTTTAGACCAAATCACAAACACGCCGACAGTTGACAGTATTACTCGCCAACTGCCCAAGATGTGTGAATATTGTTTTTAAGTATCGTTCACTCTTTCTTCTTCATTCTGTGAAATAACAAATGTAAAAAAATCAAAAAATGTATGTATTAAATAAGGGAAATAGCTGCCAATGATATTTCTGAGTAGAGAAACGTATCATACTTTATTTGAAAATTGCATGTGTCAAGAATAGTAACATATTACATATGTTTTCCGTTTTATACGATAGTATACTAGACTATTACACATTTTATGTATATATGTATGGATTATGGATAGATTATTAAAATACTTTTTCTTATTATGCGTGATACATTTTTTTGAGGTATATATTATAATATTAGTCGTTTTTTTGATATCATAAATATAATCATATAACATTTAACAGTGCTTTCCCATTTCATTTCAAGTCTTTGGCATGTACTACATCTATTACTATAATTTATATAACGATTAGTATCATCCTCATTACATAGTTAATATAGTTATAGTTAATTTTTTTATCATCTAAAATGATAATATACTTTATCAATTTGTGAAATGTCTCTATATGTATGTATAGTTTCTTTGGGGAAGACTTTGAAAAATGTCTTCAGTACAAGTGAAACTGTTGTAGAAAAATTCTATATTTCGCCCAGAAAAATACAATAGAAATTAAATGAAATTACAAGATTATAACAAGAGATGCGCGCATACAGATGCCTAAGATAAAGAGCGTCGAAATATAGTACAATACTATTTTCATATAGCATTTAAGTGTTTTGTTAGAAATAAAAAAGAGAAAGGTCATACACACAATAAATGGTAGTAAAGGGAGTTTTTAAAATATTCTGAATGCATACAAACATAGTACAAACTAAGATGCTCCAATAATTGGTTTATCCATGTATAAACATGAAATAAGTAAATATTTTCGTATCCTATTATGACGGAATGTTCTTACAAAACTGTAATATAAACCAGTCGGAAAGTAATGAATGATGAAAATTAGAAAACAAAAGTAGTACTAATTGTTTTTGAAAAACCTTTGACGAGTTTTCCAGGAAGAAGATTTTTCTCCAGTTGTTTTAACCTTTACGTTGTAAAATATGTAGCGATTTGCCATTTTTTCCCGAAATTTGGAAAGTCAAGGAAAGCGTTATCAAGTTATCATTGACATTAGTGTGTAATTCGTTTTACCGTTAGGACAAAAAAGCATGAGGTTCTCAGAAAAAAGTATAATATTATCAAAAATGCTATACATACGCTTCATATTGTTGCATTTGTAAAGTTTTCATTATTTGAAAAACACATAAACACAATGCCTTTCCCCTTTCATAATAATTATTATAAATGAAGGAAAGAATAATCTAATAATTCTCAGTTCTCAGGCATTGTTTGCGTACAATGTGTACTTGTAATTTCATACAAAATACGAAAAGTAAGACTAAGAATGTCAAAATTCCTTGCAAGTGTTACTATTGATTTCATTATACTAAATATGTGTAATATTGTCATTTTCATTAACTCCCAAAACAAGTACATAGTGCGAAAAAAAACATCATTATTTATACTTTAAACGTTCTTTTGGTTTGTTATGTAGACAATTTATGTACAGTATAATATTACCTAAACTTATCGTGATTTTATACTGAACTTAAAATGTTTTAAAACTATTTTCATAACTCTTTAATGTAAACGCTAGCACCAGAATCTTTGTCTTGGTTTGTACAGACGAGTTTGAAACTTCTAACTTTTGCACAGAAAATGAAAATATTAATGCTATCAGTACTATCATCTATTATTTATCTTAGTTTTATGAAAACGATCTTCCAAAAAATGGAGAAATGAAAAAAATCTTAGCCTAAATTACATGTAGTTAATATTATACTTGATACTATATATAATATGTAAGAAACCTGTAGAAAATAGGAATGAATTATTGTTACAACTATGAAGCAAAAATGCTTTTACGTTGCTACATTTTCAAAAAATACTTCACATAAAATATCTCTTCAAAATCAAATGGTAGTACGAATCATGAAGAGGGAAGCAAGATTTGATTAGATAATAGATAGTATTACGTGTGTGTGTGTATTTCAAATTGTTGACACAAAAAAGAAAATATGGTTATTATAATATGTTTACTTACTTCAACTTTCAACTTATACGTTTTTAAGACTATGCGTATGAGGTCAGAATTAAAACGGTCTTAAGCATGATATGCGATAATATGAAAGGGACCACTGAAGCGGAATCGCTCTCATTCGGGAGATGACGATAAGCTTGTTTGAAGTCGAAGAAGTCTGCTGTTCTTAAATTTATTTATGAGTTGACTAAGATCCATTGTTGCATCGAAAAATTCCACTAGAGGTTCTTCTGTCAATATTGACGCCAAAAACTGTTCAAATGAAATCTGCCAATTTTCAGATGTGGACTCGGTGTCATTCTAAAAAAAAGAAATCAGAGAAATGTCGTAACATTAAATACATAAGTAGAGACAATGTAATTTGCGAACAATGACAAAACTCGCGCATATATTGTACACATTAACGACTGTAAGTCTGAGTTCTGTATTGAATGAATAATAACATGATCCATGACCCATATACTATAAATATCGTCATTTAAAGAAAACACAAACCTTGGGCACCTTGGAATCTACATTATCTGCGGTATTCGGGGTGATATTAACTGGTGGAGTCGAGTTTGACTTTGGCGAGTTTCCTGTTGGAATTGGTAATGGAATCGATGTAGGTCTTGTAGTGGGAGCCGATGCTGGCGTGTTGGTAATCGATTTTGGAGTTTTGTCCTTTACAATTTGCTTCTCTTTGCTATTCGAACGTCTCCCTGCATCACCAAGCTAAACAAATGGACATTTAGCATTAATATTAAAGAAAAATAATAACAGGTTCATGTCATTATAGACGCAAAATTATTTCTATTGATTACCTTAATCACCAGAGTTCCTACGCTAACAATCGAATGGTAAATCAATTGCTCTGTAAAACAGAACACACGTTATTTACACCGCCATACAGTATTAACTTTGTAATATGTTGTAATTAGCATTTATTTATGCCTAAAATGTTTTCTTATTCAGTACCTTGCTTGTGGTGAATAAAAATATCGTAAAATGATTTCCACATGGCAATGAAATGCGGCTGATCCATGGGTGGAACAGTTACGCCGTCCGTAGTGGCTGCTTCCTTTAATGCTGCGAGGGCCTCTGATTGTCTACTTGAGCCGGATCGGCTTCTGGGACGATTAGTAGTAGTCGCTGAAGGGCTATCCATATTTAAACCATCCATAATCACTGTGACGCTGTCAATACTTGAAAAAAACTCGGATGCTTCTGTGCCGACCTCCGCTGAATCGTCTATAATAAAACAAAGAAAACAAGTGTAACTATCTTAAGTATATTTTCAAACCAAATGAAATGGTGTAATTTTAAAAATTCCAGAAGAGATATTAGTGTAATTTTACACTGAATATAATTTTACCTGATGGTGTAGTAACGTCGGTATTCAATAAGGGTGGTAAGTGCAAACAGTAAAACAACCGCAATCTCATTGTCATTTCACCTTTTCCAGTAATGGCCAAAATTTTGACTAACTCGCTGAACGTAACAAAGCCATCACAGTCCGTGTCAAAAAGTGTAAATATTCTTCGCACTAATTCAAACAATTTTGGATTTCCATTGGATGCCCACGGTGAGAAAGTCATAAACGCATTTCTGAACTGGAATGTTTAAAATGTACGATGAATTAATACTTAGTAGTTGATTCATTTTCCAAGTATTACTTAACAAGAATGGCAACAGATTAAAGATAAAAATGTAAAATTATATCTACCTGTTCAATGTCTAGTAACTGGTATTGTTGACAACCTGGATAGTCATCAGAAGAGGATATAGCGGCCTGCTGCCCACAAGCAACTGAAATAATTATAATATTATGTTAGGTTATTCCTATTACATAATGATACATACAGTGCTGAACAATTCATTTACAATACAATGGCAGAAAGAAACAAAAAATTTAATGATGGGCTACCTTGCCATAAATGATCTCCACGTATAAGCAAAAACAATTCCTGAATATCTTTTTTCTCAAATTCCTTAATATTTCCTACATTTCGTAGAGCGTTTCTCATCGCCTGGTCTTCTAGATTCTGAACTACTTTGAGTCGATGTTTTAGTCTGAGTACATCTGGAATGGGTAAATAAACACGACAACTTTTTTTAATACGAGCTTTCTGAAAAATGATATACATATTATATCCAATGTTAAACTATGGTAATACATTAAGATATCACATCAGTAGTTACCGATTTGAACGGCTGTAATAGCTGATCCAAATTTCCTATAAGATTCATAGACGAGAGTGGAAATTGCTACAGATTTTTTATGACTTTTTTCCATTCGGCTTTTGGGCCCTACTGGAGTGCCTACGGGAATCGTAGTTGGTGAACTTGAAGGAGATTTGCTCACTAATATAAAAATACAACAGAACAAACGATAAAATGACGTTGTGTAAATACGATTATTATACGCTTTTATGCATTAATATTCAACTTTTAAAACATATTATCGTAAAAGTACAAAGTACCGTACTTACTTAAATCCTCTCCAATGTCAATAACTGAAAGAATAAATTCAATAAATTAGTTACATAGATCGTTGGTTCTCATTAGTGTAATTATTTCGTTAAACATATATTTAGAGAAACATTAAACCGAGACAGCTTGTTCTATTTATACATACCCTCCTCCCTGATGACATAAATTCCATTAAGATAATCAGTTAAAACTTGCATAGCTTCTCCTTCGTCTCGGCATTTTAATAAAGCGTCTTCATTATATTCCAAAATTTCCAAAGCAATTTGAAATAAAACTTTGGAGGCGTCATACAGGAAGCAATCAATTATGAAAACAGCACAGTCGTAAGACATTACACTAAAAAATTGATTTAAAAAACACATAATACACGCATATTATCGCTTTGTAACACGTTTCATTGAGGTTCTAAATTTTAAAAAATCATCATTTTTTACATTTTGTTACATCATGTCATGCACTTTATACTTTATATATTTACCTTAAAAATAATGTTAGAAACCATGATAAGCATATCATTCCTATCATTCCGAGCTTGTTTAAATGCTTATGGAGTCGTGGACACTACAATAAAAAGACAAAGAATACAAGTGTTTACTTACTGTTTACAATCATTGCTTATACTGACTGATATTATATGTATTTGATTGATACTAATAATGATTTCGATGGAAGAATGAAAAAGTAACGACTAGAATCAACTAGAACTTTATCTATAAAAGTTTCTCATTACTGTGTTTAAATTTTAAAGTGCATTATCAATATGAGTAAATAGTATCACGAGTTGATTTATCGTGAATCATTCAACCCACGGGCGCCTATTAAGCGTTTTACTGATACAAAACCATTTACAGAGAAACAAAAGAAATGAAAGGAAAATGGCGTCTTTATCAGTAGATAGTACAATGTAATAACATCTGATTTTTTATTTTTTAAATGGAGAAAGTAAATGCACGTACATGCTTTTCTAGTAGTTCGTCCATCACTGCTTGGTCCACTAAAGCTCCAACGCTGAAAATTCAACACGTAGGTAATTAACACATGAAAATCATAGTTTTATATTTTATATTATTACATACTTTTGAAACTGTGCAATAGCGATGTTACTTACACTCTTCTATTGTAATAATCAGGAAGCAGGCGCTCACAGATTGATGTCAATATCCAAAATGCTTCCTCTTCACTACAATACAGCAACAACACAGATGCTACCATATTCATAGCTTGGCAATAGCCGATATGCGGATTCCGATGAGCATAGGCACAGAGAACCCTTCGAAGAGCATCAAGTCCTTGTTCTTCATGAAAGGCAGGATGCTCGGGTAGAGAACGATGCAAATCTCGTTCTATTTCCTCATTGGAATGACACTTTTTACTTAATGCCATTTCTACCAAGTAGCTATAATGACCCGGATTTGTGGTCTAATAAAACAGATTATCCACTATTATAATTCATCATTTATATGGTCGACAATATTTTTTGCTTTTCAAAGGCATGTTTGACTAATGAATTGTAAGAAACATAAAAAATGTAGTAAATTTGGTTCAAAGATAGGAGGAAAAAGTAAACTACCATATCATTATATGCTCCAGAATATACTAGCCAGATCTCAGATCTTAATTTATCAGGGATTCCACGAACTACAAGTTCAGCCGTTTCAACAGTTCTGTACATTGTCATTCCTCTGCCGAAATCTTCAAAGTGTTTTATCCATTTTTGTTCCTTTTCTTGTTCTATACTCAAGACTTCTCCTAACACGGGTAAAGGGTAAAGCTCTTGTAACGGTTGATGTAGGATATCGTCACCTAAATATGAAACATAAACGCAAAACATAAATACATACACAATATACTGTACAAAAAATCATTGTTGGTATCTTATTGATAGATTATAAATATACTTATATAATATACATGTGTAATGCGCATTTGCTTGAAGCTTAAAAGATAAACATACAATGTAATCTTCGTTGTTTATCATCCTCAGCAGATTCCAAAAGTACAAAGCTATTTGAAGAACTGCTTAAGCTAGTTGTATCACCACCACAAAGACTGTAAACAAACAGTAAATTTCACAATTTCATCACGTCACACAAAATGGTTTTATTACTATGCGTGATAAAATAATATTAATCTAAGCAGTATTAGCCTTGCTGCATTTCTATGAACTCTTTGTATAAAGGCTGAAACAAATTGTAGAAATAGTTTCATGTCTTTATGGTGCTTTATATCCGTCAAAATAGCAAGTTCATATGCTAAAATGCAATTGAAGGCAAAAACAAAATCCATCGACCTATTGTGACTATAAAAGAACTTGTGCTTATTTTTATTTATTTTATTAAACAAACTTATATACCTCGATGACGATTTATGATTTTGTGTTTTCGATAATAACTCTGATAATTTTTGAAGTAGAAAGTCACGATCTTCCACTTGTGTCTGAAAACGAATACAAATACATACAAGAATAATTTACTATCTTCTATATATAGTATTTAAACATGGACAAAACTTCAAAGTCAATATTAAAAATAGGAAATTATCTCTTATTTCTGTAAACTGTTCATCCAAATACTTAGAACAAACAAAATTACCGTTAAAGACACAAAGAATTACTTACGAATAAGAATGACGATTTCTGTTTTGTCGTAAATAGAACCGATCTATCACCTTGTTGCTGAGATGAAGTTGCTGCCTTTTCAATTACAATTACGTCTCGTAGGGGTATAATCACAATGAGTAAATTCGGCACCTATGTGAAAGTATAGTATCAATGCTCAATGGATATTATGGCCTATTATTATTAACCTTGCTATAAAAACAATTAAGTATCAACTTTCTACATTAATTAAAGCTGAAACTCTGAGTACCTTGCTCTGGAAACATACGTAGGAGTTAGACAAATACATTGTGCCTGAAACTTGTTTCCTGAAATACAACAAAAGGGGATACACTATTAACTATTAAACATATATATTATTGTACATTTTATACCACGTTCTCATATTCTAAGTTGGTTGACTTTAGAAAGTGTTCTGCTAAAACCATAAAAAATATTAAGACATTTTGTAGTGTTTTAAATGTCGCACTTATTGAATGGGGTCCAGCACGCACATATGCACGTTCCATCCAGTTTCTCACTCACTGGGAGGCGAAATATGGAGCGAAAAGCCTCAGAATGAGCCCTGGCATCGAAATTTCTTTTTAAGTACGACGGTTTTTTTGGCACGTTCTTCGACAATTTTGATAAAAGTTCCTTATCCTCCTGAAAACTTTCTTCGTCGATCAACCTGCAATGTTGACAATGGCAAGCTGGCGTTAGTTTTAATTTCTTGAGCTAATGCCGAATGTTATTTGTTATGTTACATCTTTTTAGAACATGAAAATAATGAAAACTTACTGTCTCATGGCGAAATTACAAAGTTGACGCATTAATTTAAAAGTTTCGGACTTGTGTAAAAACCATGAAAAATGATGCTGCAAATGTTAAAAGAAGACAAAAACATCAGCAATTTTGTTAATTGTTAACACTTCTTGGTGTATTGATACATGTCGATAGCCAAAAAAAGACAGATCATTATGGCTTACAGCAGTATCTCGCGTAGAAACTTTAATTGAATCTGGAAACACGAATGAATTAATTTCGTCTAAAGCCGTTACGTCAGTCCATCGTAAAACTATCTTTGTTTCTTTCCCCAACAAATAAGAATAGAAGCAACAATGTGTCACAGACAAATAGATCCAGCCCTGACGGGGCATCGTTCCTTTCCATAAGCTATCATAGAATAAAAAAAATTACGAAGCACAGGTCAGAAAAACAGATATTAGCCATTGGTTTTTTTATAACGTTATGCAGTCATTTTTTTTGTATCATTATTAACCTGCAGGAATAGTAATTAATTAGTTTTTCCTCCGGAGGCATTCCGAATAGCCGATGAAACCGCAGTGAGGCGGCTCTAAAAGATTGAGACTCGACATCTGTATAATCCAAATGAAGGTATGAGTCATACTTCACAAGGACAGAATGATAATGTTGCACACACACATAATACTATACAAAATTATCATATTCCGTTGCACATAGCATATAGAGTTCACGTTCAATGCTTTTATTGCATGTTTACCACAGTAATATTATAATAATATGTAATGTGTATATTTATACTCACCTTCATTATAACTTCCACCACTAGGCTGAGCATGTGCAACTAAAGATTCGATTTTGCATTTGACGAAATCTGCGGAAGTCAAAGTAAAAGATAAAGAGGCTGCTTATAATACATTTATTCTATTCAAATGATAAATCAGGAAACGTATCATCATTCTTCACACAATAACAAATAACAATGCTATCAATACTCATTGGTAATGTATGTAGGGTATTTTAACAGCGTAAAGTATAAACGAACCTGTAACTTGATCTTCATCATCAAAACTAGACAATGTGGTCATCAAATTTTTATCAATCCATCGCCAATTTTCCAATATTTCTTTGTGCGTGAGGGAACATGCTAAAAATACCATAGGGGTCATATTAAATAGAGATAACTCCGACAGACTTTGAACAACTCTCATGACCTCATGACATTAATTCTCTACTTCTGACACCTATAAAAAATGCTTTGGTTTTATTCGACATACCTACAAGGTAGTAGACTTCCGAATTTGGAGTTTGGTGAAGTATACGGTACGGTGGTGGTTTTGTATCCAAAACGGTGTCCCATGTCTAATGTTTTGATATTGTTGACAAAATAATTATTATAGAAATATGCCTGGGTATAGTAAATATTACATATTATATGGCATTTAGTTGACTACATTTCTACTTTGCTTATCATACTTCAATCCTTCCTGTTAAACTATATTACCTGAACAAAAACAGAAGCTAAATCTTTTTTGGTATTCCCATGTCCTCTTCTCCGTTGTAGTGCGAAAAAGATATTAGCCTCCTCGGTAACCCTATTGAAAATCCAAGAGTACATTTAAAACCTGCATTCTACTCCACATATCCTTTTAATCGCGATGTCACAGTTAAATAATCGAGCAACAATAACATAAAATAGGACAATAGGACACATCACTGAGATGTGACATCAGTCGCATCACACAAGGCAAAGTACAAGACAATTGTAATTTACAATATTTATCATTTATCATGTTAAAATGTTAAATGAAAAATGACAGGACTTACCAAAATGCATTAGCTACCAAAATTTCTTCCGGTTTCATCCACACCATTTTCAGTTATATTTTAATTAATCATTGTCGATGAACAAAAACTATATATATTTTATTTATAAAACTATACTATTTTGATATTGTCAGAAGTCTAAATTGTAAATGCTAAACGCTAAACGGATAGTGGTAAAGTCGTAGTTTGTAGTTAGACTTAAGTTAGAGTCGCCAATTTTGTTGTTTGAACCACTTACAAAAGTTAAATGTTATTTTTGTTAAAGTTTGGTAGACTTGAATGAATACATAAGGTATAAGGTTATATAGCGTATAGCAGCGAAGGTCACGGGTCACAGAGACTTTGCTGTTCGCTGTACACCGCTGTATTGTTGTATAAAATATGAAGGTTAAAGGTTATAATATACATACGCAGGTACGCACTACAAAATACTTTTTTTATGAAACAATTGTAAAAACGGAGAATATATAAAGTCCGATGAGCGATATGCACAACATTATAACATGATAGAAAATAAAAGCAAATAATCTTGAACTGGCCTTTAAAAGGCAGTGACCCGACTTGTTTTTAAAATTACGTATGTATAGGTGTGTATAGAAATAGAAATACAAAACTATTTTAAATTTTAAATTGTTATGCTTTTTAGCGATACAAAAGAAAAAAAAGTCCCCCCAAAAGAAAGAGACAAACTCGATTAAATTACACAAACATGAAAATGTCGCCTCGTTTTACAATTAGTTAATACAATTTCACTTTTGGATCGAATCAATTACTTAATCAACTATGAACTATGATGAATGACATACCGTTTTATATATTAAAAATAATTGTCCATTTTGAAATGCACACACACACCGAGACCGAGAACGAGGATTCTTATTTAGGACTTGTTTTTGCCTTTTGTTTTAATAAACTCCGTGTGTAAAAAAAAGTACAAAAGAGAACTATAAACTATAAATGTTACTAGGTATATAGAATAGAGGTACTCTTATTGTTAGCCATGAACCTACATATTTAACTTTTCTATATGATACACTGTATAATGTGTAATACAGTTTGTAGTCAAGTTGAACACACACACAGAAAACAGAACGCAAACTGAGACTGAGACAAAAAAACGCAAAAAAAGCTCTATCATATGATTAATGCAGAGCAGCAAAGACTTTTGTGGAATAAAGGTCTCGTAGTACTCAAATACATGTACCTTTTTTCGAGATAGATAATAATATCAATATCTAATGATTTAAAAACGCCTTATAATACAGTTTTTCCAGTCTAAATACACACATCTATCTATCTACTCACTTAAATACGGGGTTATTTCTCTCTCTTTTATTATTTTTTTTTCATAGTCTCTCTCGCTGACGTAGGAAGAGAGGGTATAGAAATATACATACATTTTAGTATCATAATATTAGTCCCACACTATCAAATGAACCCATAACATACAAATACAAACATCATACACATACCTACATTTGAATCAAAATCTAAACATACTTCAGGAAATTATGTGTGTATGTACTGGGTACTGAGTGACTGCTAACTGCTACACATAATATAATATAGTAGCAACAGTGGTATAATAATAATTGTGTACCATCTTGTCATAAATTACATCGCGGTTTTATTGTCTCTATCCGTTTAATACCATATTCAAGAAAATAGCAAGTACATAATACGAAATTCCTGATCCATCATAAATCATAACAACAACTCTTCCAACTATCTTGTTGTTTGAAATTTTTGACATTATTGTCAAGTGTCATCCATAACCTTCCCTATTTCCCTATCTATTACAGAGCTCTGAAATTCGGATACTAAAATTCGCGTTCTGTATTGGAGGGTGTAAAACGTATATAGACACCCGGAGAAAGCACAAATATATAATACTTACTTTCGGGTTTGTCTCCATTCTACATCGTTATCGTGTGTGACAGGAAATGAAGTTAAAAGTGCAATTTCATGCCAGACAATAACAATAATAATCACGGTATAACAACAACAACAAAGTAATAAACATTCAAGCCATAAGTAATAATAATATAATAATAGTAATTAAATTATCAGTACAACATCAATAAGGATTCAAAAACAAAAACAATGTCTTCCTTCCCGTCATTTCGTCGTACATTGTCGTACGATGACTTGGCGAACGCGAGTGACGAGGAAATGAACAACCTCCTGTCCCTTGATGATGACAAGAATGAAGAAGACACAGATCATCAACCGAATTCCAACCAAAATCACAGCAACAATAATCATAATCATTCATCTTCTGCTGCAATAATCGATGTCAATGACACTGCACCAATTTTGCAACTGGACGAGTCTACGGGTAGTATGACAAGATCCAAAAGTGTCCGTTTTCAAGAACCTGAGGAAATTAGTAATAAACGGCGAGAAGACGATGCTCTGCGACAAGTGAAAGTTCAGGTCGAAGAGGTGAAAGGTGTTATGAGGGACAATGTATCAAGATTGCTGGATCGTGAAGCTTCTCTTGACAATTTATCAGATCGTTCCGAGCAGGTAAATAATATAATAATTTAACTTTCATACACTCCTCTATATTATGATGAATATATAGTAGATATAGATACTTAATTTAAGTATGAAATCTGTTAAAATTCAGTATATATACTATAATATGGGTTTGTGTTTGTTCTCCTTATACAGCTACACCAATCCAGTGATATTTATAGGCAGTCTTCTGACATGTTAAGGAGAAAGCTGTATTGGCGACAAATGAGAACGAGACTGACGTTAACAGCGGTTGCTGTTATCTGTGTTTTTTTAATACTAGTACCATTAATAACCAAATTCGTCTAGCAACCTGAGCAATTCTTCTTCTGAGGATAATACCTTGAAAATGTACTGAGAAAAATATATACGTAGCTGTAAAAAGTACATAGGTATAATATATCCATACTTCATACCCTCATTAATTGGAATGATTGGAAATGGTACTACCTCAATAATAGTGAAAGCATTTGTGTGCATTATGTTTTAGTTACTGAACCTTTGTACATATATATTTTTTAATTAGAATTTGAGAGTGTAAAGTGCATAATGCTGAACTAAAACGAAACTTCTCTAAAATAATAGAAAAAAGGTGTATACTTTATAATTAACAACACATAATAAAAATACACAAGTATATATTATACGTTCAATAATAATAACAAAACTATAAAGGAATAATCAACTAACCTACTTATAATTTTTATTTTGTAAATGAAAGAAAACTAGAAAAAGTCGAGTTTTAAAACGACGTTTACACACATCAAAACTATTTGAGCCATCTGGATTTAATTATGATTTCGAATTAGAAAATGTATAGTCATGTGTAATGTGAAGTAATCTCATAATATTGAAAAAAGTATATTTTTAGGGAGCGAAGCTCCTTCTATTGCGATACCATTGCCGTCCGTCTGTCCGTCTGTCCGTCACGTAACGCATTTAAAGTCGCTAGGGTCAACCGATTTACCCGGGAGTTACACCAATCGATCC
>JAQIVE010004542.1:0-14373 GCA_034698285.1 Sminthurinus bimaculatus | reverse complement strand
AACAGATTCGGATTCCCCATAGTCGATTTAGTCTATATACACGGGAAATTAATTTTTTTAACACCATGACCTTTCAATCTGCAGATCTCGTTTGGATCTGTCGAAAGTTGCGAACGGCACCCGTGAAACCCTGGTCTTTATGTACAATGCCGGATTTTATAGGATATTGAAGGGTTTATTTGGATTGAGCTTGTGTATATTATATTAACATTCCCCCTGATACGCATCCAGATATTATATCATTAACTTTAATCTTAAATAATTCGTGCGTGTGAATCCCTTAACTACGAAGTCTAAAACCTTTAAAAGGGTAACCATAGTCAATTCTGACGTTGGGGCAAAGTTGACCCGATAATCGCTGTTGACACCACGACCAAAATGCAAATAAACCCTCTGGTAGTCAATGAAATTTAGCATGTTGTACATATTATAGTAAACCCCGATTATGTATAATATTATAGCTTTAGCTTGTTTAAGAGCAGCCACAGACATGGAAAATGCTCGCGCAAAAACCTTATTACTATAACATTATTATACTTATTTACGTATTTCTTATTTTTTCATCTTTCCATAGCTGTTTTTCTCATCTTTTTTAATAATATCCACATTTATAAATGTATGAAATTAGTTTTGTATTAAATTAAAACCTAATTTTCTAATATCGGACCATTTTGTTTGTAGTTTAATATTTTTTTTCTTCACGCCAAGTCCCTTAAGTCCACAAAAAACTAAACCTGGTTGAAATTGGTTTTCCAACGTGAATAAATAGATGATGTGTTTCATATCCTCATCTATCAGTGATGACCGATGACAAAGAGCTAACTTTTTGTAGTGCAGTGCAAAAAGTAGTGTATACCTATACGAGAAATTGCTGAAAAATTTTGTAGTTGTGGCAAACTACAAAGTTTTTTGCGTCTGTAGCTGTAGATTTAAGTATATTTATGATAGTAGTACATATTAGTATTGTAGTGGTAGTATATTATTATATTTATGCATACAGAATGTGGAGGAACAAGTAGTTCAGCTTTTTCCTAGAACATGTATATTGGATGGGTGCATTTTCGTTGTATGGCAGAAGTTACGGGAATGGTAATCAGGCTTTTACTACAATACATTATTTAAAACACAATTGAAGTATAGATTTTTTTTCAGAGTAAAGTTAAGTATGAAGTGAGGCTTCTTTACACAGTGTAGTGAATGTTTTCAACAAGATTCTAGTTTTTATCAGAAAACTTGTGCTCGTCATGTAAATACTATTACACTCAACTTTCAATGCACGCTACGTTAGTTTCTAGATTGTTATAAATTTAGTGTTTGTCATTTTCCCTTTTGCTCATCCCCTTAAAATGAGATTTTGTTTTTTATATGATTGAATGATTTATTATGTTTCATGTATCATGCACCAAACACTGTCTCTACGACAATAGTACTTTTATACATTGTAGCTATATTATTAATACTCTGAACATTCATATTTTACATATTGATCATTTATCATTATCATAATCATAATATAAGAATGGGAATGGTATTTCGATATGACCAAATTTTTGCTAGATCATGGTAACTTTGCTTTAGCTGCATTTTATATACTTATGTATATTGTACATGGATGTTATTTTTCATCTTCTTCGTTTTCTTCTGCTATTCTTTATTTTTTTATTGTACCATCTAAGTTTCGTCTAATTGCAAGATGTCATTATGGATGTGTGCTGTAAAGTCAAAAGTAAGCTTTAAACTTTTGGGACTCGAGAACGAGGATGTCAAAGAGTATAATTTGAGCATTAGTGTTTACGCGTGTACTTATGTAGTAACATCTTTATTATATTACAGAATTACAGTTACATATTCGTGGATGTATGTAAAAAGATAACGTAGCGTAGACTTGTTTTTTCTACTGCATTCCCATGGTTAAAGTTGTGCTAAAAGTAGACATTTTCCTTCTGTATATATTTGGTTGGGCTGGAGAAAGGAAAATTAATGAAAAGTAGAAAGATGGTTTGAAAATTCAAAACTATATATCGTAAAAACATGCTGACTGTACACGAGAGAAAATCAATCAAGAATCACGATTTATCAAAAGGCGTAATATTCTCGGCTCTCGGCTACGTTTCTCAATTTCAAGAAAATTCAGTTTGAGTGGCAATAATGTACCGTGAATGATCTTTTTAATTAATGGAATGGTGTTTTTCTTGCTTCATTTTTTTACATTTTTGTACTATTTTTTTATACAAAACTTACACACGTGTAACAATATTCATTCACTGACGATGTGTCAAGTGTGCGACCCCTGTATTTTTGTATAATTTACTGATAACTTCGACATAAAATATATGTAACGAGGGTAACGGTGTACACATGTTCAAAATACTTCCTTGTCATTGAATGTGAGTGATTGTTAAAAATGAATGAATGACTAAGATGAATTTGTTAGGTACATGAGAACCAGACACGAAGAATGCAGCTCAGACGCGAGTGGTTTTTAGGTTCGCCTGTTTCCGGCCAGAAAATGACAATGGTTGATACTGACTCCTCAACCGACGTATTTATCCTTAGAGAAGATGTCAATAGAAAATGTTCAGGAGGTAAACGCAAGTAAATTTCTTTCTTGTTCTTGTTACATAAATTTATGTCAAGTTTCGTGGACTGTAGATAACTAGCACTTTTCTAGTCCACGCTACTTGAGGTCATATTCTTATATTATGCAGTAATACAAGAATATTATTTGATGTTCAACATTCAACATATATTTTATGCATTGTGTACCATGACAAATGAAAATTTACCCATGACTTTCACTTTTGTAAATGTCTAACTGTGTGTACACCTTTAATTACCTTTTATTAACAGGGGGAGTTGGTAGTTTATTCAGTTCTAGTGCTGAGTCACTAAAGCCCAATTTATTGAGGAGGACATCAAGTAAGGAGAAGGAACGGAGATTAGTGCGAAGGTCGTCGAGTAAAAAGAATAAGGAGAATGGGACCAAAGTTAAACAGAGTGAAAGTACGACAACCACTACAAGTAATACAACCACGGAATCTTCAACCTCAAACTCAAATAATGCTCTCTCCACTACCAAAATAAATGCGACGGACAACACCAACACGAACAAAGTTGACAGTCCTTCAAAGACCCAAAACGCTGACAATCCTGATGAACATTTATCTGTCACTGCTGTACAGTGCACATTTGTTTACAAACCTCGAATATGAAATTTTAAAGTAATTTGGACTACTGCGAGAGTTCTAAAATACTCAGCCCACACGATTCAAGTACACAAAAACGATATATATATATATATACATATATATTATAAATATATAAATATATTGTATATATTATACACATATGTATAGTGCATCAAAAACATTCTTTTAATCATTTTAACGCTGGATATAAAAATAAGATTAATATTAATAATAACTATACGTATATTATTACTAGAACTATAACAATAAATATAAATATGTATGTATACTGTATTATATATAATAGTATTATTGGTTTTTGTTATGATCTACATAAATATTAATTAATTATAATTATTATCATAATTTTATCTTTGCATTTTTTTGTTACAACAAAGAAGAATATGGATAAATAATAACGATATAACTGTTTCAGTACAATATGCTTCGGAATTAACGTACCAGCGTGATTTAATGCAAATTTGTTTATTTCCATAAACTTCATGAAAAGCATATGCTACAGGTACGTAATATACCGTAAATGTCATTTTATTTTATAGGAATAAAAATATTTCATTTTTCTGGCTTCAAAAATACAACTGCTTACATACACAAACATTAGCACATTCTAGTTCTAATTTCAGGTCAATGGCCAACGATACGTAGGGGAAAAAGTTGTACATTTTTTCCTATCTGAGATTCTGTGTGCGTACAAACTAAAAACAAGGGGGAAACGAAACAACAAAATAGACATTTTCTAACTCGGAATTTCGTACCGAAAAAAAATAGTTTTTGGTAATATCTATTAGAGCTAAAAACAGGAATTTTAAATCATTTGAACATTCTATAATATACCAGCAGAAAAATTGTCGAATAGTCTATGTTGAAAGTTAACATTAAACTGATTTTTTCAAGTTTCAACAGTTCCTACCACCTAACACATGCATATTTGATAACCTTGAAGTCAACAAAACGTCCTGCTTTTGGAATCCAAAAAATAGTTAAGATTACTAATCTTACACTGATAAACACTTTAGTAAAACTATGAAACTATATTATGATCATTACAAAAAAATTTATTTTATTCAACAAAAAAAATACAAAACACAATAAATAAGTAAATACATCTATTTGTAATTTACTGCAAAACAAAGACACGTAAACATTATATAACAAATACAAATATAATTGCAGAGTTGAGGAACAACACTAATAATATAATATATATTATTATAATTAATAATTAATATATATATTATGTTGTATAAATTATAAATAGAAAATTAAGTTTTCGTCTCAAATGTGGGTTTCATATATTTCGGTGTGGAATTGTTTCCCAACTCTCCAATTACAAATTATACAAACAATTACAACACATAAATACAAATTATTAAATATTTAAAATATATATTTTGATATAAATGAATTGATAACAATACTATATAGATTATAGATAGTGAATAAAAAATGACAACAATTATTAAGTAACTACAACTTCAGTTTCATGATCACCAGAATGTATAAAAACATTTTCTCTGTGCATCACCTATAATATTTAGGAATGTGCTAGAGAGTTGAGAAGAAATACTTTAAATTTCCTAATGTAATTGCACGAACCTTTTTTCAGAGGCCAAAAAATAAAAACAGAAAACAGGAACCTCTATACTTTTATGGTTTTAGATTGGAAGAAAAATTCATACTAAGATTCATAAAAAGGAATCTCTGATGTTTATTAATTTTCACCATCAAACATCAAAATGAATTCTTTTCCTAAGAGACAGCAATCACCTTCGCTTGTCATCTTATAATATCTATAAACTGGCAAGCTACCTAGGCTACTGGTAAGTAAAAGTTAATATAACGTAGTTTGACATATTTTAAACGAATTTCGGACCTACTGGTTTGCAAATGAAAAACGTTTAAGTTGCCATGAAACGTCTTTTAATGTTATCGAATTATTTAATTATTTTGGTAAGTTAAGTATAAGTAGGCTCTTTTGCCGCTTGCCTGAAGGCTGAATGAATAGAAACTACGTCGGAATTAGTAAATGCAAGTTCAAGGTTCTTCGTATTTCATTATTACACCTTAAGATGACTGGTATAATAATGATTAATTCAAAAAAAAGATTTTCCCTATATAAACCTATCGTTTATCCTTTGGTGGTGATATTGCATCATTTTGGGCCAAAGCAGTAGCAAGGTTCAAGTAAACGTTTCCTGGGGAACAATTTTGTTTTAAGCTTTTACTTGGATCTTGTTGCAGCTTTGTGTTAGATAGATATTGGCAGTGAAGCCTCCGAAAGAACTCGTATAAATGCTTAAAAATCTGCCTGTAAAACTATCAATAATACTCTATATAAATAACAATTTTGTAACAAAAAAGTGAGACATAAATTAACAAATCAAGTCGGATACATGAGATGAGCGTATTAGACTGGGCTAAAACATGGCTCTTAAAAAATAAATAGTATTGCAAAAATTAAACTACAGCTTGTGCCCCCTCACCTGACGTATTCTCTTGAAAGTACACGACTACCAAGTACCAAGATCTTATCTGCATGGTATTGTATTAGTGGTATAAATTATAAACTATAGGCCATAAAATGGGCAGACAATTTTTATAGGGAACGAACAAAATAGTAGTATGATTCTACAGTACAATATAAGTTATAAAAGCTTGCATAAATGTTTCGTATATTATTATTCAACAAATATTTTGATTTTTGCTAAATGCATGCAGTACACATTACAGATACCTTACGATCTGGCTTTTTGAAGGAAGAACAGCGGGATGAGGAATGAAAAAGCACCAGCCAGGTAAGCTTGAGATGGCCCTATTCCCCAAAACAAAGCAGATGCTGCCAATGGGCCAAAAGCCCTGGCAAGTGCACCAAGCGACCGAAATATGCCTAATGCAACTCCTTTTTCGTTGGGTCGAGAAACTCTTGCTGCCAACATTGATGTCAAACAGGGTGTCATTATTGCTGATCCTAACAATGAATAAGAATATAAAGTATTGTAATACACATTAAGATTAAGAAAGAAAAATTCTATGTGATTCTATTGTAACATAAAAAACTGGTACCGATGGAATAGCAGAACAACCCAAGTGCCAAGAGGCCTGAATTTTCACTAAATCCTATAATGGCAAACGCAGGGATCATTATGAGCATCCCAACTAATGCCGCAGCTGTAAAAAAGAGAATTTTTTTAATTAAATGAACTTTTTATTATTATACATTTCATTTGTTTCTTGGTGCACAGTAATGACAGAAATGACAATAATATCATCTCAAAAATATTATTCAACTTACGTTCTTCCATGGTTACAGTCAATCTTCTAACCAAAGTTCCCTGTAAGAAGGCCATACCGACTCCCATCATTGCAAACATTTTCCCCTGGTCCACTGGAGTGTATCTGCATTTCCCAAATACATACGATACATATTAAAATAAGGTGATCGTCTAGACTAGCTCAGCCTTGTTCTAGCCGAATTCATTTTTTTCAGAGTATCTTTAGCCAGGCAACATGATCGCCGAAAGCATGTATATCGACTTTGATAAAACATATCATTAATCTTGAGAAAATTCATTAAAAATTACTTGAACTTGTAATGAGTAAGGAATGTTAAAGTGAATTCCAATCCACTATAAATGAAGATGTAAAGAAAATAAGCGATTCCAATAGGTCTTAATTTCTTTCCAACAGACACGGCTTTAAATGAAAACAGAGACAAAGGTGACAGGTACGTTGAAATAGGTTGAAGATCTTTGTATTGCACACGCTCTTTCTAAAAATCAAGAGAGAGAGAGAGAGAGAAACAAATTAATTTATATGCAGGTATATAAGTATAGTGAATAAGTTTTGTGTTTTGCATATAATACACACTATATTATGTTAAATATGTTATGCGTAAAGATTAACGACTAATAACAACTCACAATAGGTAAAGTTTCAGGTAGAAATAAGTACACAACCGAGAGAGACAATAATGACAAGCAAAAGCACATTAAAGCAGCAGTTTTATAATCTCCACTTCCAGCATATATGGCACCAACACACGGCCCTACAATAAATTTTATAAATTCATACGCAATAAACATTTTGTACGGACATTGAATATAATGTATAAAGTAATAAAATAGAGACATAAAACTAAGTTCAGCTTGAGATAAAATTTCACATAAAATGATTAAATGAGCATATTACCGACAACGAAACCCACAGAAAATGCTCCACCAATTAATGCCATTCCTTTTGGTCTTTCTTGATCCGAACAGTCATCAGCTACGATTGCTGTTGCTATATTTCATGAAAAGAGCCAAAATTAATAACCAGGATTGTTAATATTTATTACAGGAATCATAAATGCATCAATAAAAGCGAATTTCCAACTAACAAAATGTCTGACAAAGCAGTAGAAATAAATCTTTTTTCTGATGTACTTACATAAGGAAACATTGGCTCTTGCCAATCCTCCAATGGCTCGTGAAAGGATAAATAAAAGAAAAGTAGATGCATTGTACCACAGTAGATGAGACGCTGAGATTCCGACCTGTATTTATTGATTGATTAATCGGTTTGATTTATTTAGGTGCTTGCTTATATTAGTAAGTTTGAAAGCATAGTTTTTTATGCATAAATGTGTGCAGAAATTTTTAGAACAAAAACATTCATTGAATTACGATGTAAGAAATGTAAGAATATAAATCATACCAAGCAAAACAGGAGAGCTTTTCTTCTTCCCTGACAATCAGAAAAAGCGCCGATAATAGGACCGGACAAAAATTGTAAAAAGCAGAACATGGAGCCAAGAAGTCCACCAATTAATACATCGGACTGTCCTTTTGGACTGTTGAGGAATTCCCCTAATCGTTTCGTGACATCCGAAAATGCTTTATAAAGGCCACTTGGATCATTCTTCTTGTAGTGTTCAAGAACAGTTGGGAACAATGGAAGAATCATTGTGAACCCAATCAAATCCACCACTAAG
Organism: Sminthurinus bimaculatus; assembly: GCA_034698285.1. NCBI lineage: Eukaryota > Metazoa > Arthropoda > Collembola > Symphypleona > Katiannidae > Sminthurinus > Sminthurinus bimaculatus. The sequence goes on along the minus strand of JAQIVE010004542.1, from coordinate 6,192 downwards.
GCGGCAATAGTTATCTTTAATGCTGATGTCCCAACCATCTTGAAATCTCAAAAGAATAGGAATGGATGACGTCTATCTATCGTTTATCTCCCTGGATTACTTCTGAGGGTACAGTATTACTGTAATAAATTAAGAGCAAGGAACATTCTTGATATGTTTGTTATGAAAATGTAAACTATTCTAATTATTAGTATGTAAGTTTTACTGCTACAAATTACAAATGTCAATAATAGTTGATTTACCTTATAGACAGCCAGGGTTGACGAGAGACGTGCATGAGGGCTTATTTATCTATAATATAGTCAAAAGTATAAGAAATATAACAAAGAAACATATTAGCATACAAAATATAAAACATCTTGCCAAGTGTATTTTATAACTATTTCGTTTAAACAATAGTTTGCTATTAAACTTGCACTAAAACTACACTTAATAATACTATGTCATGAATTTGTTCTCCATATAAGAAGCATTACAAAAAATTTTTACTCACACCACACAGCTCACAGTATTATAAAACGGACGTAAATAATTAAAATTAAACTACTTATCTTCCATGTAATATATGTAACATGTAATTGTAGCAGTTCAACAAAATAATCTGCTGATAATCAAATAACTTACCTCAAGGCTTCAAATTTAAAATGTGTATGACATTGCAAAAAAATAAATAGAAAGAGCTTACTTACCTCATTTGACCTGATCACGTCGTTATATTGTAACACTTTACACTTTTGTACTTGCACCTATTGATTATTATTATAGTATAAGTAGCTAAGGCATGTATCTACTTATTATTCAAGGTACTTGCGTATAATATTTATGTGGTAGTTAAAATACAAAAATTGAACGAAAAGCTAAAAATATGTGTGCCAGCGGTGTAGAGTAAAAACTAACAATTAGTACAAAAGAAAAACCACAATTAAAACATAAAAAACAGGTGTTAAAATGCTGTCTGCTGCTGCCTCCGTTCAATGTTATCCTGTTGCTTTTTGCCTTCTTGCCTTACAATGTAGAATGTAAAAGTAAAGTTTACATTCTCTTTTTGCTGAAATGTCAAATTCGAAAACAACTCTCTTTCCCTGAAAAACACCAACGAGAATCGCGATATGGAATTTTGGATCTAATGTAAAAAATACATTGTGTGTATAAAAGTAAAAACGTATCGCTCATCGAAAATCGCAAAAAAAACATTAATTACCTACTTAAGTAGAACATCATTTATTTGATTATCAATTGAGTTTTGTCTGTGCCTTTAAATACACGACACTTGTAAATAAATAGTTGCAGCAAAACTCGGACAAGAACTTGAGTATCTTGTAACACTTATCAGTAGGTAAATAGGTATAAATAAACTCAATGCACTTGATACGCGTTATGTCATCTAGAACTAAAGAGGGTTTTGTGTAATTAACTCTGTACTTTCTGACACATGCTATATTGGTAAAGTAATAAACATTTTGTTGCAATATTTAGCAAATTATAAAAGTTATATATGCTCAAAGAATTTCCAATGGAGCCGTGCAAAATGCTATACGTTTTTTGCAGTTCTGCTGTCCTCTCTGTGGTTTTGGGTGAAAACCTTAGAAACAGTGACAACCGTTAGAAATAAATCTTGTCAAAAAACCTTTACACCATTTTGGTCGAAAATCTCATCTGTTTTTATCAACTTTTGATGAAATATCATAAAAATCTCATCAAAAATAATTGTCGATCTCATCAAATTTTCCTGAGGTTCGATAAGATTTTTTTCTAAGGGAACTGGAAATCGGCGTGAGTACAATTTTATAGCAACAAATCAGAGTTTGATTTTTCAGTGAATTATGAAAAATTATAACTACTTACATACGCTTTAAATAATATTTACTTAATTATTAGCATTTAGATGAAAATGTTCCAGTTCTCTCCTTTTCACAACCCCATCGAACTCCAAAAAATATCCTACATACATAGTAATAACTGTTAAATATGTAGATAATGTCACAATTATGGCCTTTTTCCAAGGTCAATTTGGCCAAAAGTACATAATATACCATTTGTAATAGCAACCGAACGTTCTACCTACAAATGTTGTATAATATTCTGAATTATTATAGCTTGTTTAGCTGATCAGCGGGAATAAAACTCAAGTGATATGGAACGTTTTAGACGATAAGGTTAACCACAATTTTCTTCCGTTCCGTTACTATCGTTACTCGCAGAAGAATCTAGTGACATTAATTATCTTGAAGCAAAGTGTGTACAGTGTACAATAAACAATAAACTTTACACGGTACACATGCAACATAATTCGGAGATGTTACAGCTAGGACTTAGGTCCTCCATAGCAGGCTTCCAATGGTAGTGAAAGTATAACTATCCTTAATCCTTATAACAATTTATGTTAATCCTCGCCGGCAATAATATCAAGCTGCTACCTAATCTTATTGCAAAAATGTCACATCTATATAAGTAAAAAACTATTACCCAAATCCAATGACAATTCAATGTGACAACTCTCAAGCAAAGCTTTTCCGAAAGAATTCAAAAAAATCAAAGTGCCTTGATGTCTTTTGTAATATATTCTGTGTGGGCTACGATATAGATTCATACATATACATACGTGAATTAACCACAATTATAAACCCACAGTATATACATACACAACCAATTATGAATTATGAAGGACAATAAAACAGCTAATTATTATTGCACATATTATGTATTTAGCTATTTTTTGTAAAGGGGAAGCTGGTCATGAAAGTTATCTAAATATACATCTAATATCCAGGGGAGACAAAGTAGCAAAAGGGATTTTTATGAGTTGGGTCGTGGAGAGGAAAAGGCAATGAAACGCCAAAAGGAAGAAGCAGCAGAAGAAGAAGAAGAAGTGACGACGGGTATCATTTGGAGTATTTCAACGGGTATTTAGTAATTTGTAAATTTGTAGAGCATTTTATCAATGCCACGGCACTCGCCTCGGATGCACACATTTTCCTTCTTGTTGTCTTATTCTTTCTTTCGTTCTTTCTTTTGAGGACTGAATGCTGAATGCTGAATAGGACAGAACTATTGAATATATAATAGTAATGGATAGTTATATAGGCAATGAAATAAAACGACGAAGACGACAACGAGTACGACAGTATAGGGAAAAGAACTGAGAAAAAATCCCGGTTGGAAAAATTCTTGGCAGCATTTTCACACCGAATTCACATGCCTAATTTAGCTAAGCAGCAAGCAGCATACAGTCGAGTAATTTATGACGTCCAAGTTTTCATCCAAGTCTTTCAATGTATGTATCTCTACATGTGTGTGTATTATGTGTGTTTTCTTCAATTATACGCTCGTTGCTCTTCTTTTTTCTTGAATACGAATACATATGTACGAGAGAAGGGATGAAAATTTGAACGTGGAACCCAAATGCATAATATAACACTATGCTGACACATTATGTGACATATGTACAGTACAGTACAGTAATGTACACATTTCTTATTCCTTTTAATACTTATGACAATATATACACACATATTAAAGCAGAGTGCTCTCACTAATATAAAAAGAAAAGCAAAAGAATCTCCAATCTCCATCCACACATAAATATGTATGTAAGTAAGTAAGTATCTCTAATCTATACATATTTACTTAGATAAACGCATAATATAATGAGAAATGAGAAAGAATTGAATACATCATCCATTCCATCTATCTATCTATCTATCTACATGTTTTATGTATCTATCTATCCAAAGACTCGCGACATTACTAATAGACGGTAAAACGGCACCCAGAGAGAGTTAAAAGTTAAAACCAATGCAAAAGACACAAGACAAGACACAAAACTAAGACACATTTCACACATTACACATTAAAAGCCTTCAGTTTGCCCCTTTCTCACTCTCATTTGCCATCTATTTCATCTTTTTCTTTTGCTTTTGCTTTTCCTCATATACTTTAACTTACTTGGGTACTTGCTATCCGATCTTTAAATTCGGGCTCATTTCATGGAGGAGAAGGTCGAAGCAAGTTTTCTTTTTGTGTAGTCACACATTACTTAATACAATCAATAATAAAGTACATCATACAATAATATTATAACTTGGGCTGATATTTATCTACATGCAATATTTCAGCTCATGCTCAAGTTTTCCTTAGTTTTAAATCACGTCGTCATTTTTTTCCTTGTCTTTTAGCATACATAATACATACATATTTCCATCTTGAGCTTGTTCTTGGAAAAAAGAGGAACTCGGAAGCAGATTATAGATGACGGCGAGGAAAAAAAGGAATGAATAATACACTGAATTATCGTATCGTATGTATTTCCCTTTTTCTGCTTTTCCTTTCTTTCTCTTTTGTTGTTCTTGCTCTTGCTTTATAACTTACTTATCTTACAACATGACGAATCTCGACTATGTACAAATATTAGTCTATAATATCCCTCAAGTTTTTATGTATGTACTTGTATACTACATATGTGATTACAATAAAAATGTAAGTAACAAGGTAGGAATAATAATAATAATACATAATGCATTTGTTTGAAAGGAAAGGGGCAAAAGAGCAAATAATGGGATATCGGATCTTTCCCCTTATTTTTGTAGATATCTATACATTATACATACATACAGTATAGTGTGACTCCTCGTCGTGTGCCTCTCATCTCTCTTTTCCTCCACAATTTTATGTGTAGGTACTGTAGGTATACCGTGAAAATAATTGGACGATTTGAAGGTACTATACGATGAACGGTAGAATTTAAAGGGTAATTCAATATAGATAGGTACAGTGATTTGAGATTTGAGAGGAGTGTCAGTGTCATGTAATATGTGTATATAAATGGTTACTACACTGATACTGCTACTGTTACTGTTACAGCTAGATACAGATACGCACAAGAGACAATAAATAATAGATACACGTTTTTACTATGTATCTACTATCTACAATACATACATTATTATTTCAGTCGAGTGATTTCTTTTCCTCTGTCCTCTTCTTCATCGTTTCGAGCTTGAGTTTCTTGTATAGCTATAAATGCTAGTATGTAAATTGTATCTAAATTGTAATGTCGTAGGTAACTGTGTGTGTATATATGTATGTACAATATGTACATTGTACATAGGTATTTTATGAGTTGAGATTTTAGCAGAAAAAAGAAAAAGGGAAAAAGTAAGTTTGTCTCATTTTGTTTATCTTATCTAGCTATCATGTCTCTCGTGGAACGTAAACATAAACTCTATTAGCAAAGGCAAAAGAGGAGGAAGGAAACTGTAGATTGGAAGAAGAAGAAGAATAAATGGAGTGTATCAACTACAACACCGAGAGAGCACATTACTATTAGCATCAGAGGGTAGAGGGTACAAATATCTTGCTTTAACTGTATGTGTATGTGTACCTACACTGTGTACTGTCTGTTTCTGCCTCTGTCTCTGAATACGTATTCGTACAATGTACATATTACATATGTTACAATGTAATATTGTACAATGCGAGAATGTGAGCAAGTCAGTAGTTAGTTTTTGTCAATAAGGCAATTAGAGTATTACAGCACACGCAGACACAAGTCTTCTCACATTTCCCAGCTTGTCTTTCTCTGTTCTCTCTCTCTCTCTTTCGCCCTGTCTTTCTCTAACTGCATACATAAAATACAAGAAGATAGATACATAGACTACCCTTTCTTTTCTATACTTTTGTGTCCTTTTCTTTTAGCTATTTACTTGTGTATGTGTATGAAGACTTGAGCTCTATTATTATGACCTCATAACAAGCTTGTAGTCTTTCAAATTATTTCCTTAGTTTTCATAAATATTATTCTTTTCTCTCGCTACATAGTAACCCCCACCCCCCAAAGTATTATGCCGCGGATATAAACAGCCCCAAGTATTAAAAGGAAAATGCGACAAACGAAGACGACAATCCGTCAAGATCAAACTCCCATGCTATATGTAAGTATGTAAAAAGTAAAAGGACAAAAAAGTCTCTGCATACAGAATACACATACAATACACATCATATTTTATACTGTTATCGTTATTACGTATCATTGTCTCTTACATGACGTGTTCTTACGCAACATCGGTACTAATTTTTCTTTTTATATGGTATGTCCGGTTTATAGGGCGACTTTTTTACAGGGCACAGAAAACGGTGGTGCGAAGGTTACTCGGTTAAAACTTTTATGTTGCCTTGTAGAGGGGTTCAATATGT
>JAQIVE010004541.1:0-14381 GCA_034698285.1 Sminthurinus bimaculatus | reverse complement strand
TTGCCTCCTTTCTTTACCTTAATTCACTTTACTGTATATGTATTGTGTATATTTTGCTGTACAATATTAACACTGGAGAAACTCACACAGCATGCTGATTCTTTCTTGTACATAGATTGCAGATACAATAAAAACGGCAACGGTAAATGAAACAAAGGAGAGCGTCGAAGCGAATAAGCTTAATTTTTTCCCCTGTACATATTAATATCGATAGCAATATTGACCACACGAACGAACGAAGGAGTCTTTAAGTTTCCAACAAACAAATACGGTAGGTTGCTCACGATAAACTTTTTTCACTTGTCCTTCGGCATCAGTTTTTGCAAGTCTGTGTATTTTGTGTACTTATGTATTATGTATATTTTATTTATCTATGGACCAACTTCCTCTTTGGAGGTTTCCGGATGAGCTGAGTTATAGATGAATGCAAACAGATAGATAGATAGATAGATAGATACACACGCAAACCCAGGCGAACGGAAGTCAGTTGAGATAGAAACAAGGACAGAGTCAGATCCAGAGCCAGAGCCAGGAAGGAACCGACAGACACGTAGGCAGACTGACCTAAAAATCTAGATCGGCCGAGAAAATGTGCAAGCTTGGGTTATCTCCGTCGCTCTATCTGTCCGTCCGTCTGTATGTCTGTCTGCATGCACAAGGGAAAAGTTGGTTCTCGCACCGTGTGCAATAATTTCTACAGTTTATAGATAGATACACCTGAGCTTCTCTGCTTTGTCCCGAGAATTATTACTGCTATTACACTTATTACGGTTATTATTAAATGAAGGGTATAGGAGAAAGTGCACCGGAACCCACCGTTTGGTGTTTGTAGTGTATATAGAATATATATAATTTCGGATTGCGGGTGAAAGTAGGACTGAAGGTTGAAACTCGCGAGGAATAATGAAATGACCTGGACTGGGACCGATTGAATTGCACTGTATTGTATTGTGTATGGTATCGGATACGTAATCAAAATCCTGTCCTACGGTTGACAGTGAATACGAATGTAGTTGAACAGAGAGTACTGTCGTATGTATCAAGTTGTTGTGAATTTGGAGCAGTGTGAATGGTGAGTTCACTGGCAAAGTTTTCACGAGACTGTTTCCTTACTCGATCCATGAGCCAGCTAAAGCAAGGGGAAAACATGAAACGAAACTTTTCAACAAGAACAGGCAACCGAGAGAGAGAGAGAGAGAGAAGGAGAGAAAGAGAAGACGAAGAACGGCAAACGAGAGACCTGCGCCTTGTTCTTGTTCTCTCTTCACTCGTTTGCCTCAGCTTATGGCTCTTATTTTCCTTCTCGTTCTCGACCTCCTGCTGCTAAGCCGAGACGGGTATTCCGTAGTCCAAACTCAACTCAACTCAAGCTCAAGCTCAACCTCACGAGGAATGAGGAAAGGCAAAACTTAAACTTAACGTGTATGTATAACGTGACCATGTCGAATGTCGAAGCACTCTGCTTTATGAATATACATACATTACACGTTATATGTACACATACTACATACACATCGTCATCACCGTCATCATCATATGGATATTTTTGATATGGACACAGTTCTCAATGCTCATATGCACGATGTACGTGGACGTGAATTCTATAGAGCGGACGGTGCCTTACAGCCCAGTGCCGTAGAGTATGGTTTTCCAATCCAATACATGTTAATATGCTCAACTCAACTCGGTTCAGCTCGACTCAGCTGTGTTCTTATGTACATACGTCGACTCCTCACTCTTCACTCTACCGATCCATAACCTAAGTCATGTGCATATGCTTATGCAGGTTTTGCATATAGCTATAGAAATTCGTCTTATTTTTATACCTTATTCTCAATATACTAAAGTTTTCTCCGTGTTTGTGGGCCTTGGACTTGTCCAATATCAATATCAATATGTATACTAATACCAATATTATGATGGCGATGGTAATATGTAGGACAGGAAAAACTCATTCCAACGGCCACGACTCAAGAGCAGCAATGTATTTAGTATTTTTGCATGCATAGTGTTGCACATGTGGAAACTCTAGTAAAAATGAGAGAGGCTCGAACATCATCATCTTTTTTAATGTATTTTCTTCACCTGCATTTAGCTAAATAAACATGGTATGAAAAATTTGTCGTTGATAATATTGTGCAGAGTGTTGGAGAATATGTAGAGCAAAATGTTGTGTGAAAAATGTAAATTGAGAAATATGACAAAGGACCATAATTCAATACAGTGTCAAGCACATTTGTTTTTCGAACTCGGTGCTCCTGCAGTATTAGTGGGACCATCTTGAGCAAAAAGCTAGTTGTATGTATGTATAAATACTTGAGGTCTGTAAAAACAAGATAAACAAGCTCATGAATGTTTTTACCTTATTCCATCTACTTGAGCTAAAGACCTCGTATATACGTACTGTGATGTCAATTTTTATTATTTATTTATTCTGTTGTTTTGGACAATAAATAGAAAAACTAATGGCGAACCAAAATTTTTACATATTTTAAAAAACTTGAAGAAATGTTTTAAATTCTTATAACTCCATAAGCTCATAAAAAGTAAGGTAAACTCGCATTTATCCCTCTGGGAGTTTTATTTTGTGGAAAGGTAAACTAGCCAGATAAAATGCAAAATCTATGTCCCAGATCTTAGTCAAAATGGTTGAATTCTGAATTGTAATCCATAATATAATATTATACCCACGACAAGCAAAACCTTTTCTTTGCCTTCCCTTTTCCTGTTGGCTATCTTCCTCGGATCATGTCCCCGGGATAAAGGAAGGAGCAACAAGAGGTAAAAGAAAGAGGCTCGTAAAAACCTCGAAAAACCTCAAAAAACATGAAATGTCCCATCAGTTCGATCGTCATCTCCATACCAAATCTTCTATGCATTCCATGTATACATACATACAATAGTATTCTATGTAAAACTTAGAAGTGTATGTATAATGTATAGTATACATACGGACATCAAAAAGAGACCATCGCACTCCTTTACCTTTTATTCGTCGTCTTCCTTTCTCCCTTTTTTGAGATTTGTATTTGAGAAAGGCGAAAAAAGACAGATAAAAAGGAAGAGACAAGTAAATAGAAGGGAGAAACCCCTTTGAGTTCTCATATGTATACAGTATACAGTATATACAATATAGATACAACGCACACCTTGACGCTTCACATTGCACTACACTATGTACATTGTACATGGAAGCGGACGCCAAACACCGAGGCCGAGCTAATATCTGTACCACTACAGTAGTGTAGTGCCGTGAAAAGAAGCAGCGCACTTCACACCACATCACACTGTATTATCACCCACACACAGTATCAAATACCCACAGACAGGCAGCATAAAGCAACCACCTACCTATCTACTTACATACATACGCACATTCACACCGCAATTTTGATTCTGGTTCCGAGTCTTTTCGTTCTTTCTTTTTTTCTGCCTGATGTTTGGCATACATATGTACTTGTGAATGCGGTGAATAGGTATGGAGAAGAAAGCGGAGGAAGAGGCAAATGCAATATCCTACGAGGACCATGAATGAACGCCTCAATGAAATCCCAAGGAAATATCTTTATATGTACAATGTACATACATTCAACTTGATGTCTTGTTCCCGCTTTGTGTCCGCATTTCTGTAAGATAGACATGTGTGTATTTTTCTGTATGGGCACCAGGTGTGTCTCTCAATGCTCAATACATGCTCGCATGTAGTCCACATACATACAAAATGGAGACCAACGTCTTCCTATTGAAGGAGAAGGCAAGAAAAAACGAGTCGAGCCCCAGCGAGTAAAACCCATTTTGACAATTCGGGTGTTTTAAAAGCTTGAACGAAGGTTCAGCATTCAAGTTTTGAAATTTTGACCAAATTTTCATAAAATTCTGGGTCAATACTGTAAAATATTATGGTTGTATAGGAAATAATTAGTCAGCTTGCCGAAAATATGGGAAATTAATCCTTGAAATCAAAAGCAATTAAAAAATTAGGCCTTCGAGAAAATTTTTACAAGAAAATCAGAACACGCTACAGCTTTGTTGTGTTACCTACAAAAAAATTGTAGCTTTTTAATAACTGAATTATCATAAATGTTTTTTCTATACTCGAAAAGCAATTTTGCTAGTTTTTCCAAAATATCGACGTGGGTCTGTCTCGTTGGCGAACACCCAGAGGAAAATAAGCGGGGAAAAGTTGAGTGTTTGCTGTGTAGAATGAAAGGAGAAGAAAAGGACGACAACAACATGAGCCACGACATACATTGTGCATGTGTGCATTCAAGTTTGAGAATATACGTACATACGTAAAGAAGGAGACAGAGTGAAAGGGAAAGGAGAGTAGAGGCACGAGCAAAACGGGAAAGGAAAGCAAAGGAGAATGCAAAGACGGCAATGGCGATAGAGGAGGACTTAAGTGAAAGAGTCCGGCAAGAGCAAAGGCAAAAGCAAAAGCGAGCATGACATGGTAGTTTGTGTGTGTTATCTCAACCTTTTGCATGTCAGTTTTCCATTTAGTATGTCGCCAATTTTGGTCGTCGCAGCCAGAAATAGAAAGAGGAAATCTTGCAATGCCTTTGTGCAGTGGATGGTGTATGTACATTGTACATGTGTACGAGTTTATAATGGTCCTACATGGGAGCGCGTAGCCGTGTCGGAGTTCCAAAGCGTTTGATGTATGTACTCTATACTTTTAGTTTATATGCTTGTAAACAGTATACAGTTTATATGTGTATAGTTTGCTGCCTTCTTGGACTTTCTGCCCGTGTCGTTTTTTTTGCTGGTGCTCTCGCTCCACTCCCACAAATGTTGTTTCAATTACAAGTAATTGTGCACACACACACACACACACACACACTTTAGGCTGTCTGTAGACTTTTGACTTTTCCCCTGTTCTCTGTTCACTTCTTTGCTTCAGCCTGCACTTCTATACATACATACAGTAGATTTCACCTGTAACCAGTCCTTTGTTAAACGTAGCCAACTTGCCTTAACCTTTGGTGTGTTTTACAATAATTTTGACGTTTGAGGCTTTCCACGTTTGTCTGTATAGATTTGCCCTAAATTTTATCAAATTACCTTAAACTTTATTAAAAATAGCAAAAGGTAAAAAATGCTTGCACAAATAGCATTTACTGTATCGCACTCGTCATAAAGACGCGCTGACTGCCAACGGAATATTATTTTGTATTCAGTTTCAACCCATCATCAACTTTTACTTTTTACCCTACACAATGCATATGTATTTATGTATGTATGTACAATGTACAGTACTTGGGGTCGTTTGATTCCATTTAAGATTTGAAGCCATCTCAAATCAATTTCATTTCCGTGAGATTTGGTCATTTCCATAAGTCATTTCTCTCGGCCTGTGTGATTGTGTATTATACTTCTTTGTTCCTCCGATTCTTCGTCTCATCTCACAAATTCGGCGTGATGAAAAATGCACAGAATTACTGCGCCACCTTATTTCTCTCCCTGATGTAAATATATATTTCTCTCTCCCTCTGTAGCAGCTCCTTCTTTTCTTCCGCCTCTTCCAACAAATGCAAACTTACCCGTACATAAATACATAAATATATATATACATGCGTGCATACATACAAGCGGAAAAGGGAAAACATGATCCATTTCAAGTTGAACCTCTGAGCACATTCATTCATTCATTTCTTCTGCCTCTGTTTTTGCTATAGTGATTCTTCCTGTACGACGAAATGAGCAGAGCCATTTTGAGCATAAAAATGAACATAAAGCTTTATGTCATCTCGTGCCACTTTGTGTTTCACTGTTTCACTTTCCTTCCCACTGTTTTGCCTTTTGCTTCTTGCTCAGTGTTCAGTGTTCAGTGCTCAGGCTTTAGTTTCGCAGTTTCGACTCTTATTTCCCCCTTCATTGTTTCAATATGGGAATTCCACTTTGAATATTGCTTTTGTGCGTAGTGTTGTGCTGTGTGAATCGTGTGGATGCCCAGCCATGTTATGTTATGTTAGCAGGAAGGAAATGAGAAAAATCCTTTTTTTTGTACAGTAGTCAGTCAGTACAACGCATACATGTGGCAAGTCATTGATTTGCTTTTTAATTGATTTTAATTCTTTACTCCAACTCACGTTCACATTCCCATGTTCATCAAGCCAAATAAAAGAAAGCGATAGAAAAAAACACCACAACCAGCCTGTCGTACATACATACATATGTACATGGATTTCCCCGGTTTGTGTGTCAAGGGGACGTAAACGTAAAAAAAGGTAAGGCAACTCGTCATACTGTGGGAATAATTCACTCGTTTCCTCCTCCTTACTCGAATATTGATGGAATCGAATGTGCAGCAATTCATGGCAAACCAGACAGTTGTAATGTGAGCTGTGGGAGCATAAAAATTGGTATGAGTTCACATCCACATTCACATCTAGACATGCAGAATTCCAGACTTTCAAATATATACTTGCATATTATAGTCTTATAGGCATCGATACAAAATTCAGACAGGAAGAAAGTAAACTGTGTATTGAAACGTGAGATGATACTATGTATAACAGAATGGGATCTACCTATGCAGAAATTATGTACAGATGGAATGATACATGAGAATATGAGAACTGGCGTCAGTGTGGATGGATAGAATTTATATCAGTATATAATAATATCCCGATCAATTTTTAACTAATCGATTCAGCTTTTGTATTATTCCCGTCTCTCTCTCTTCTCTCTCTCTCCTGCTCTTTATTCTTTTTTCCTGGTCCTTTCTCATACTGCTGCTACTGCTGCTCATGTTCATGTCCATGCGGCCCAAAATGGAATAGAATGGAATGGATGTGAAATGTGAATATACATGGAAAAATGGAGGAAGGAAGGAACGAAAGAAAGAAAGGAACGGCAAGTGAGGGAAAGAAGCATTGGCAATTGGTGAAAGGAGCGAAAGTTGAACAGATTAGATTTATATCACATTTCTCCACATTTACGGTTTACGGCCCATGTGTGCATTACTAATATTTAGTAATGTGCTCCCAGGAATACTCCCAATAATGCCACACCATCCCATCCTTTTTGCTCTTTTTACTCAATTCTTCGTCTTCTTCTTCTTTTGGCTTTTGTGCGTGTATATATATCTGTATATGCATACATATACATGGGATTTGTGAGACATGCCAAAAATTTTCTGAAACTTTTCGCCATGAAATGAAGAATGAAGACGAAGACGAGGGAAGGGAAAGGGAAGAAAAAGAAATAAAAGTTGCCATTTTAACTTGAACTTTGGCTAAGGAGAGCGGAGGCCAAAAACAAAAGCCAAAAGCTGTTTTCTACATACATAGTTGACTCGATCCACTCACCAACCATTAGGCCATTACATGTACAATGTACAATGTACACCAGTATCAAATGTGTCGGCTGGAAAAGGAGCAAAAGAATAACAGAACAAAGTAAAAGGATAACGAACAAACACACACACACACACACACAAGTCAAGTCAAAAAGTCGAGACAGGAACATGAGCGGGAACATGGCAAAAACAAAAAACAAAACAGCCATATCAATTTCAATATCAATAACAATATCAATAACTGATATGATATGGCTAACCATTTCAATTTCAATTTGTATCCAGTTAGCTGTATGTATATTGTGTATACAAGAAAGCATGCCAACGATGCCATTCAATGCAAAGGTTGATCGCCTTGATCGCCGCCGATCGTGTCCTTTATGGGCTCCAAGAAATGGGGAGCAAGTATACATTGTACATACAACATGGAAAACAACTATCAGTGTAAGCTAAAATCAATTACTGCCATGCTTACAGAACAAATCTAGAGCAAGGAAAAATCAAGGATTACAACTCACCGCATATGATTTTTTTACATTTTATTATCCGTGCGGTTTTTTTAAAAAAATTGTGCGACAGACACATGACAGATTAAATTTGTACCTGAACAATGTACAGCGTACATACATAAGAAAACATACATACATGTATAAGAAAAAGCGACGCTAAATCAAAGGATGCAAATTGCTGGTCAATTCTCAGACTCTTTATATTTTTCGACGAAAAAAGAATCTGGAGACTCCCTGAAATTCCGGAGATCCATTACAACTTGAGATGAACACGAAAATGAAGAAAAATCGTGTTGGCGGTGGAACAGGAATACGAATTACGGATTTGAATGACTTTTTGTGGTGAGTTGGATGAATTGGATTCGAATTCGAATTCAAACTCGAGTCCAAATCTAAATCCAAATCCGAATCCAAATCTGAATCTAAATCTGAACTGTGGTTGTGGTGAAATAAAGAAGAATAAAAAGAAGAAAAGGAGAGAAATCTGATTTGAATATGAAGAGCACTCGATCGGAAGGATTGGATTAGGGAGATTTATAAAAAGTGAAAAAGTCCGTGTGGAGAATGTTTGGAGCAGAGAGAGAAAGAGAGAGAGAGGGAGAAAGAGTGTGTGGAGAAAAATAGAACGGAAGGGGAAAAAAGAAGGATGGGAGGAAGAAGAAGAAGAAGAAAAATAGAGAAAGGCCATGAAAAACAAGAAGGAGAACATGAAGATTAAGAATGGGGAAGAATACGGATAAAAAAAGACAGACTTGAGAAATACTCTTGCGTCTCTATGTATATGTGTATATGTGTCATGAAAATGGTAAAATTACTCCTATTTTACGCTTCCGTTGAGCTGAGTTCCGTTGGACTCGACTGGACTCGACTCGACTGGTGGTCTGAACTGAGCTGAGCTGAACCAAACCAAACGGCGTTGGCGTTGCTCTATGAATCCTCTATGTATAGTGCATGGTGTATAGTCTTCTGTGGCCGGACGACTGTAGCATGTGGAATTCTTAAACAGTGAGAATGAAAGAACGACTCACAGCTTTTTCTTCACCTTCTCTCCCTTTCTCATGCCCTGGTCAATTTTTCCCTTTCAGTCCGTCGAATGCTCCGGTTATTGGAGTTGTTACCGCCTGATACTTTTCATTCTTCTTCTTCTCTGCTCCTCATCCAAATTCTCGCAGTCCATCTTGGGATTTTCCTTTTCCTGACCATGGCCTCGCCCTCGCACGGTCAATACATTTTAACCCAACTTCTCCCCAACATCTTACCCCTGAACTTGGTCTTCGATTTGGGTCTGGATGTTGGATTTGGATTTGAAGTTGAAGTTGGAGTTGGATGGAGGATCGGATGCGGATGGGAATGTGGGCGAGAGATACTGATAGAAAATGTTGGGTCATCAACTACAAGAATGGTCTGTCTGCCTATACATATACATTATACACATATTATATATCCTGCCTATACTTTGTGTATACACTTTTTTCGTTTTTTCTATCGATTTCTATCGCCCATCTCCGTCAAATTCATCTCTTCCACTCGGTGTTATTATTGGAATTTCAATTTCCTCCAAATATGAAGAGGGCAACCTCAAGACAAGACAAGAGCGAGACAAGACAAAAGCGAGACAAGAGCAACTTGAGCTAAAATAAAAGGAATCGAAAAAACGGAGGAATACGTAGATGGTAGATGGATGACTCGAGATGGAAAAAAACGAATCGAGTTTTACTTTAGCGGTATATCTACATTCCTCGAACATTACATTACATTACTGTACATTGTACATTGGTGAGGCCGCCCAAGAAAAGAAAATGGAAAGACAAACATGAGAGTCTTCGGAAATTCAAAGACAACAAAGACAAGACAAGACAAGCTCGAAAAACGAAAGAAAGAGAGAGACAGAGGCGAGTGGAAAACTGGTCGCAGTAAATTGCATTACACTCAAGTGTCCTCCGAGTATGATGACACGGAGAAAGGAGAGGAAAAGAGAGACAACGTCAAGACGACAAGACAACACCAAGACCCAAGACAAGGAGGGAAGGAAAAAGAAAAAGTCGACTCCTATACGTCTTCATCTAAGGGGAATCATCCCATATTGATTGAGCATTGAGTAAATAAACACACACCCATTACACGCCGAGAGGAACCCCCGCCAGAAGAAGCATACATACATACATACACACAATCCAACAACTTATCCAACTTCTTCAACTCCCACACTACTCCCTTTATGTATACATACACTTTTATATTGGCAATACATGAGATGATTGGAGAGTCGGAGACTCGGAGACGGAGAGAGAGAAAAAAGGGAAAAGATATGAAGTTGAAGTTGGAATGGCCAGGAGCTTTTTTCCATGTGTATGTATACTTTAATATAAATTACAGGTGTGCGTTCGTCTTTTTCCCTGGTACAAATGCATGTACAATGTACATATGTGCTCTCCCCGAAGCTCAAAGTCGCAGTATACACATACATACGCAGCATACAACGGGGATCTCGGCAAATAACAACTAAACTGCTTAAACTGCCTTTCTCCCATACTTTTCCATAATAAAGAGCTTTGGTAGTAGAAAAAGTTGCTGAAAATTCTTGTTCTTCGAAAAAATTGCTTAAATTGACTTAAAGTTTTAATAAAACAATTATTTAAAGAAAAATTATTTCGTTTTTAGACTGTTTGAAAGGACGAGGATGGAAAAAGCTGACGAAAATTGAGGATTTAATGCAGAGCCTCGCTAGTGTCTTTATTTGTGTGCATTATGGTTATTGACTTGGGACAAACAGGGGGAAGACAGGGCTGATGGCGATGCTGATATTGATGGAGATGGAGATATGTGTATTACTTTACAATTTTCTCCAGCACTTTGATCCATTCTCGTACATAAATACGTGGAGAATGTCTGTAGAAAGTATTCTATATGAAAGGAAGAAGAGAGAGAGAGAGAGAGAGAGGAAGAACTATCAAGGGAGGGGAAAGGAGCAGACAGCCAGTAGACTTGTACAGGAAATTATGGAAAATGACAGAGAAATGCCCACCCGCAGATAATGTTGTGTAATAATCAATCATCCCATCAAGAAGATGAACTCGAGTGGAGAAACTGAAACTGTTCGCTTTATACATATTATCCAGTTCCAGCTCCAGTTTCTATAGCACCAGTTCTAGTTCTAGTTCTAGTTTCTTCCCTTCTACCCTTCCTTTCCATGGAGGAAATCCACAGGCACTTAATTCGTACTGCATTTTATTACATATTATTCTTGTACTCGAGAGCTGAATGGATAATCACCGACTAATCACAGGGTGTTTAATGCTCTTCATGCTCTTGCACAATGTACAATGAACAAAACTCGGAGACTTCCCCCGTGGGCTCCTTGCAGCCACTGCACTTATTTATTCTGGGCAAATATGATAAATGAGAAGAGTAAGTACCGTACAAGATCAATTGATTGCTCACTCTTGAATAAACACGCACATTCTTTTTTCCATTAAAGAGTGTTCATTTTTTTGCTAAAATGATACATGGGCGTTCAATTTAGCGCTTACGGTATATGTATAAACACATAATTCGATGGATGTAGAGTGGAGAAAAGGATAATTCACAAACTTTTGATGCGTTCATTTGTCTGAGGACAAATTGGACCTGGAATAAGATTGGAATTAGTATTAGAATCGTCCATCAAATAAAGGTTCAACAAAATAATGCGATTCTCCTGCTTCTTTTAGAGGAATTAAATGAGTTTATGAGAGAAAAAGATAGAAAGAGCGAAAGAAAAAGTATAAAATTGAGCCGAGCACGACAAAAGCCGTCTTTTATGTTTGTTTAATTTGTTTGTTTGTCCATGGTTGTTTACTCCAATATTTGCCCTACTTTTATGTATGTATGGGCTCTACATCTACATTCTACACGATATATGTATAGGATGAGTAAACAGGAGAAAATGGAAAAGTTGTTTCTTTTTTAAATTCTACATTTCTCTGTTCTCCGCTCATACTTTTAGTGTAATGAGGTTCGTCAGAAATATAATTGACAAACAGAAAATTGAGCTAGGATACATTAAATTCGTTATTTCTTTTATGAGCAACTCTTCATAAAATGAGTAAAATAAAAGCAATTTAAAATTACAAATTTTTCATCTTGTTAAGCACTTGAACTTAATAAAACTTTTGTTTTTCTATGTGTATACATCCAAAATCTGCTTGATTCTATCTCTCGTCCTCATTAATTCGTCACCTTGGTGATGAATAGCTATAAATAAATATAGTTATGCAATATACATGGGATAGGGCGATTCTCCGAGGAAGGCGAATGAAAATTGTTCCAGAGCAACGCTCGAGATTCCGCGAGTTAGCGAAGAGAGATAAAATATCGCACAATATATTGTACACACAATAATATAAACTAGTGACATTATTTCTCATCCTCTTTTCATCTCAACTTCGCCAATAATAATAATAATAATGAATTACACACTGAAACTTCAAGAGTGTTCCCACAAACAGAACTGGAACTGGAAAGCAAACATGCCGTTGATGATTTGCAGGTTGTTGATGTTGACTCGCTTTTCAACCTGAACTTTTAACCTTCAACCCGGGACGAATCAACTAATGATGATGATGATGCTGATTTTTTCCAACAGCTTTCCCTTTTATCCGATGAAACGGATGCAAACAAGCTTACTTCACGTACAATGATAAAAAGTACACGTTCAATATGCAGGAAAACTTGAGCTTCCGGCTGAGACGTAGTTTCTCTTGAGCTTATTGCGATTTTTTCTCCGGTAACAGGTAACACAGATCAATATATATGTATATGTATCTGGCTATTGCAGGAATAATTCGTGTATACATTTTTTCGTCATATTACAGACACAGTTTTGGATTTGGACTGTGTATAAAAAGCGGGTTTTTAAAGGTAAACTCAAACGAACTGTAAAACAAGGTGATGAAAGCAATTATATATTTTTTCTACTGCCAAAGTCTACATAGCAACATAGATATTCGTATTATACATACTTTTAAGTGAGATAGAGAGCGAGAAAAACTGTTGAAAAATGAGCTACAAACATACGGATGGCTCAAGAGTCAAACTTTGACTCTGCTCACAGATGAAGACAGAGAGAGAAAAGGCGCAGCATAAACATAAATATCAAGGACAGAGAATGAAAGAGAAAAAGTAGAAGGATGAAGCAGGAGACGGAACAGAGAGTAAAATAAGCAGTATACATAATACATACAACACATACACCTGATGATGAGAGAATTTAAATCCTTTTAATTGAATCACCTGACTAAAAGCTCGAGGGGATTTCTTGTCTATATACGTATAATGTTATACTATTATGACTATGTAAACACGAAAACACATAATATGTTCACAAAATACACACACATAGATGGAATATTTTTATACATACATATTAAGAATAAATGTATACTGCATTATATCATAACTACCATCATTTTGCACTCCCGACGATATGTATGGCGAATACATGACATTACATTATTTCTATTTATCATACAGCACCCAGTTCTTTTTTAAAGCATCATATCTCATCGTCATGACTACGGCTCATTTACAAAGAGGAAAGTCTCCTTGCAAAGTTATCAAGATTATTACACATTATACATATATGTACAGGGCATTATTATAAATTAAAATTCTCGGTCTCGTTTTCATCTGCTAACTGTATTTTCCAGGTTTTCACATAATACCCGGGGATTCATATGCATAAAATTGCGAGTAATAATAGTGCTGCAAAATATAAGGACATTATACATGCACACATGTAGAAAGCAATGACGTGAGAATCCACATAAATCTAGAATACACAGTATATGTAGAAGAGCGTTGATGTGAATTCTTTGAGTGCATAATACAGCTGTATATTATGTACAGTGTATACAGGTATTACATATTGTAAACAGATGAATATGATACATAAAAATGAGCCTGGAGAAGATCAGAGAGGAGGCAGAGACAACAAACTACGTAAATATTCAGCCATCTCGGACTTGATTTCAATGTGAAAGAACGGCAAGAGCATACTTCAAAGGATTCTTCTTCTTCTTCGACTTGACTCACTCATCTCTCTCTCATTTCTCTCTCTCTCTCTTCTTCTTCTTCTTCTTCTCTCTGTCACTTGCTGGTTATTTCTAAATCTCATTCTCTTACCCGACTTTCTACTATTTACGGTGACTCTGTCTGTATGTATAAACGAACCACATCCTTTTTGTCTTTGCACGAGATTTTCCATTTGCTTTCATATTATACTGTACAATATTTACCATGTATTAATAATAGGGAGCTCCTTCAAATGCATTTCATTTACTTGTGTGTTTATTTATTTTTCCTGTCTCCAACTTTCTAAACAGTTTCACAGGTTCTTAGGATATCTTCAATCATGGCAAAAACAAGGACGACCCTTAGAAAAAAATCTTATCAAATCTTATGAAAATTCGACGAGGTTTGACGAGATTGACAATTTTTGATGAGATATCTCATCAAATCATGAAAGTCGTCTTCGGTCCTCTGCTCACGTGCCCATGTCAAGCCTCCGTATTATGTACATATGTGTTGGG
>JAQIVE010004540.1:0-14381 GCA_034698285.1 Sminthurinus bimaculatus | reverse complement strand
CGGTTTTCCCGTTACTGCTCAGACTGCACTCTCCTTATTTGCTCAAACTTTTTATCATGCAGTACAGATACAATTCTATATTGAAGCTTTGTCTAATTAAAGTATAAATTCTTCATAAAAATTACATGATTTTGGTCTGTTTTTGTCAAAAATCATTTTGGAAAACAAATCTCGCAATAAAAATTTGAGGTCATTGTAAAATTTTACAAAAACTCTATGAGCAAATACATGTATGAAAAGTATGCAAAAGTCATGAATTTTATTTACGCATTACGCATCGTATCGTAGATAAAACTAAAAGGCTGCACTACAGACTAATTATGCGTTTATAAAACTTCAAACTCGGATATTATATGTACATCTACTGGGCATATTATAATTTATAATACACAACCATACATTATGAGTATACATTTACAAACTATATAAAAACTAGACAAGAATCGAGTATATACTCTGCTCGAAAAAAGTGAACTTGGGCCAAGAGCTCTGTAGGACATTTCCTCAAATGTCAGGGAATAAAAATTTCCTTCGCTCTACATTTCACCAGAAATTTGATGGAAAGGCATATCATTATAAGTGTGCGATGCATATATACATTATACATATACACTTCGTTGCAGCGTAAAGGAGGTAGTAAAGTTCGTATAAGACTGTAATAATATTTCATATTGCATAACATGTGTATGAGGAGAAAGCATTTATTTTCCCTCAGATTTCCATGTATTAAATTCAGTTACACGAGAATAAAATACATACATAGTTACATTTATATATTACACTTATACGAAATGAAGAAATGTAGGTGGAGGAACCGCAGAAAAGAATGATTGAGAAAGGAGAACTAGGAAAAGTGGGAGGCAGCATCAAGTTGTTACATACACAGACAGAATATACATACACATTTGCAAACAAAAACTCTTTTTTTTCTGTGGTTCTGCTTTCTAGTTTTCTTTTTGTTTCTTTCTCCCTTTCTTCTTCTTCTGCACTACTCAAGTCCCGAGGGTGATAACAAACCAAAATCCCAAAAAACTTTGTTTCACGAGCCAGTCAGCCCTCATACCTCATATATGTAGCATACAAGTCTTTTTCGTAAGAAATTCCCGTCCTCTGACACGGAACAAGACGAAGAAGAAGAAAGGTAATATTTTCCGTTTTC
The DNA here is from genome assembly GCA_034698285.1 of Sminthurinus bimaculatus. NCBI lineage: Eukaryota > Metazoa > Arthropoda > Collembola > Symphypleona > Katiannidae > Sminthurinus > Sminthurinus bimaculatus. The sequence goes on along the minus strand of JAQIVE010004540.1, from coordinate 13,222 downwards.
TCCTCAATATCAATGAGCTATTTCCATTGTACATACATATACATATATGTAATATGTATACATGGTACATACTATTACGTACCTCACATAAGTACCAAAATACAAGGCAAAAATGTATGTGCTGAATTCAACTTTTACACACAGAGTTATCTTCCTCCTCTGAATGTCACGTCATGGGCTGTCTGTCCCTGTCTTCAGTCTTCAGCTCCAGCTCCAACCTTGTATACTTATACCCGTCACTTTAACGTCTTTCTTTTTCTCTGCCTCTCCCTTACATACATACATACATTTATACGTGTTTGTTTATTCATGTAGAATTTGTAATCTTGGGAGCATTGAAAAAGTTTCAAAAACTCATCTCCTCCTTTCTGTTTATTGCTCTCTAGCACTCAGTTAAAACCACATAAAGAAGACACCAATTCCCTCCACTTTTCCTGCATTGCACTTTGAATTAAACTCAAGTGGCTTCCCTACAATACATACCTTTCCAAGACTTTTTTATTATTGGCCTTCATAATAATACTAATAATACATGTATGTACAATGTACAAATATACATCATACACATGAAAAGTAGCGTCTGCATTGCATATTAGGTTAATGCATAAAAATTTCAAGAACCACCAAAAACGGCTAGCTTTGTACATTTTTCTGCTGCAGTATTTTGTAACCAACAGAAAAGTAAAAAGTAAATGACAAGAAAAGTTGAGAGAGCAGGAAGAAAAGAGCAAAAGAGCCCAGAAAATGTTACCGGGTATAATAAGTATGTATGTATACCAGTTAAAATACGTAGGAAATGACACGGAAATCCCTCTGATCTTTTGCCCTTCAACTAACTCAAGTTTCTTTATTGAGCCTGTGCACAGAAAACTTTAAAATCACTATAAGGATGGAGAAAAGGAAAGGAAAATGAAAACGAAAACGTTAATGTTTGAAAGAAAAAATGTGCAAGGACGAAAAGGAAGCATGGTGTAAAAGATAGGACGGAGAAAGGGAGGCACTTATACAAAACTAACTATAAAAAAGGTCCAACTTCTTTTTTTTCTTCCTTCAATTTTCCACTTTCCCTCACACTGTAAAACAGTTATGTATTCAAACACGTACATGAAACTTGAAGGTATCGACAGATCGACGGGAACATTCTCGGGGAAAAATAAATTTGTTGATTAAGAATTCGAGATTCGAGTCTTTGTGACTAGTAGTTTTCTAAATCGGTTTCTTTCTTCCCGTTTTTACTTTTTCTTTTTTTCTTTCTTGTTCTTTCCTTCATTCATTCATTCATTTGGTGTGTGGTTGAAATGAAATGGTCTCACTTTTATTTCTTATCTGAATCTGACTGCATGTGATTCGATACAAGTTTTTTTTGGTGTTCCTTCCCCCTCCTTTTGACTTATTGTAAGTTACAAAACTTCGGTAAATGTATGTATGTACGTTGTACGTTGATGGTTCTGGGAGGGAATAATAATCTGGTGATGTGGTGGGGTTGTAGAACACAAAAATAGAGCGAAGGAATGAGAAAAAAAACTAATTTTCATAAATGGCATGAGAAAAAATCGTGAAAAGCTTTTCCTGCCACTCGTTGAGATTGTAAACAAATTGGAAATAACCGTGGCTGTTTGAAGATTACCGATATGAAGATATGCGCTTCAAGCTGCACTTGTACGTTAGTTTGTAATGCTGGAATTTCATGTAACACTTTTCCTATTGCACTTTCCCTTACTCCCGATCTGCTCTGCCGCATTTCTCTTGTCTCTTACTCTTGATGTTAGACACAACTACTGAGTATGTTAGGTTACTATTTGACCAGTATAAAAGTGCTTATTGCCGCAGAACCTTTTTACTTTTAATTGTAATTCTAATGGCGAACAATAAAATGGAAATCAGGTTTTCTTGCACAGCAGCAATTGTTTTGCTCCGCCTAGAATACAGCGAATTATTGAGCCCCAAATTTGAGGTCAGGATTTTGGCCTGTTCCATCGGATGATTTTTTTACAAAAAAGTATGGGAACAACTTAAGGTCACAAGTCTTTCACTTTTTAATACGTCGATACCTACTTGTTTCATTTATAAAGGAAAACTCCGAAAACCTCTATTTACAGACATATAAAAACGGTAGTTTAACAAATTACGCCAAGTTGCCACGTTGACCATTTTCAGAAAATTCAATATTTTTAGCCCGATATAAAAGCCTGCGCTCCAGCGACTGTTGGCAACAATGATACATTAGTCATTGAGTGCAATCAATATAACAATTGTATATTTGGGTAAACTTGTTAAGAGAAAAAGCAAGGGGCAAAACCTGTTTTTTTGTAACATTGAAAATTTGGAGACCGAACGTTTTTATTTTTTTGAAACCATGCTTGGCAGTCCCGAGGTGAAATTTTTCATGACACTTAATGCAACTGTTGTAGGACTTTCTAATAAAAATAGGATAAGGGAAATCTGTCGTGTCTATGGAAAACTGGAAGCATCAAAACTTTATATTCCGGAATGCAGTAACCTTTTTTAATGGAAAGGGTCAACGGAGCAAAGTCAAGTTGTAGTAGTTTAGCTGTAATTCGAATTCCCAAACACTGCCAAGTGGGTGGTAGCCTATACTTAGAAGAAGACGTACAACCAAGCTTAAATCGCAACTCCCAATTTTATAGGCGGGAGGAGCCCATGAAGTTGGTATACAACTTGATTTTGCTCAAGTCCAGAGTGCTTATATATCTCAGCTCTGTGCAGCAGCCTTTGAGACCAAGGGAGAAATTTCCATAACCACTAAAAAGAGAATCCCTGCAAGAGTAACTGACATTTGTTCTTTGGGCCATTTCGACTTCGGGTACTTAAAGAGGGAAACAATATACCCGGCGAACAACTTCACACAACTGACTTTGGAAAGAATAAATATGTGAGTGACCCAAAGTTGACCTTCCCCTCGTGACACGAGTCAATGAAACTTTATAAAGTCCATTGAGGTTAACAGCTTGGAAGGTAGGCTACATGCCAGAAAAATTTAAATCTACTCATCGTCCATCTAAGTGCGTTAAATTAGAATGATTATACTGGTCAAATAGTAACCTAACATACTCAGTATAAAACATTTACTATCTACAAATACATTTAATTCATTGTCCTTCGCAAATGGAGCAAAAGCAAGTAAACGCAAATGATTCCGCATTGACATGCTCAAGAGCAACTATATAGGAAAAGTACCTTTTGCTTCCTCATTGACCATTTGTAAAATTAAGTGAGGTCATCTATATACATAGCATGCAAAGTCACGGAGTTTCCGGTAACTTTTCATTTGCCTACATTTGAATGCCAGAGCTTCATGTTTCGTGCTGTCTAAACAAAACTTTGACATCTAACTCTATTATATTATCCAGCCGCTGTTTGAGGAGCAAAATGGTAGGTCGTTTTCTGCTGTTAGTGCTTTGGGTCACTTATTTGACCAATCAATCTAAATTCCATATCGAAGCCCATCGAACCCTGGAGCCCAAGATTCTACCCGTAACTGAAGTAGTTTCAAAAATAGGCGATCCTCAAAAGCTCTTTGTCAATTTGATCCCCCTGATTCGAGAAATGACCAACGATCAAAGCAAGCAAAGCTGTACCTTTCATTTTATCGAGTACGAGCGGATATTTGATTTTGTCAATATTGACTGGCCATCCGTTATTAACAGCATGCTACTAATAAACCGAACAGATCCTAATTTTAATCAACTACATTCCCCAACACATCTACGTACTCTCGTAAGACCACATACAGGGATTTCGAAACGAAGAAAACTCTTCTGTTACATAAACTTGGTTCTTTTATCCCCTGATCAACTGAAGCAAACCATGGGCGAGCTCGCGTTTTATCCTCTGTACGAAATGTACCAAATGACAATTACAACTACAACTGAACATTCTAACAACTACGACATTACAGAGACGCACAAAATGAATCTTATTGTTGTACAGGATATTGGCCATGATTTTAACAAGGACTTTCAAAATGCGATAAGGGATACACGCTTTCTTAGTCCTGGGCTGACATCTCTCCGAACCTTTATTTTGGTGTACGGGGGTCCTAAAAAATTGGAAGATCAAAGGCAAAGTCTTCAAGTAAAAAAAACGTGGTATGTTTGTCCCTTTTGCTTTCCTGATTTTTTTGATTTGGGGCTTCAATTCGAGTGCGACGAAAACTGCTACAACAAACTGCTGGATGTCATGCGCCAATCGGATACTTCTTTAAGAGTTCGAATTGCTATTGAGGCTTTCGACGACGTGAATACTCGAAAAAAATTCCAAAACTTCTGGAAAAATGTTCCGCAGGATCCGAGGAAGCTGTTGCATGGGAATCATTACTCTCCTTTTGATCGAAAAAACGGGGCCTCTTTAACCGATGCCACCAACTTTTGTCTAGTTTCATTATTAAACATTACCGTGCTAGATGGAAGCACTTGGAGCAATACCCCTAAATTTTTGCAGCGATTCCACTTTTTTTCAACAATGATCAACGTTCAGATTGTTGTACGACACACGGATGATGTCATGGTTGTACCGGGGGACAGATTTTTTCTTGTAGGAGACACCACCTACACTCTGATAACGTCGGACAAAATCCACGAAATAAAGACCACGCTCAATGTTTATCTAACTCCGTTTCAAAAAAATCTTTGGTTTTTCCTGATCATCTCTGTACTCGGCACATCGTCTTCTATCGTGCTGATGAAACATTTCTTGGCCTTTCGAGAACAAGGAAACGTTCGGTTAAGGAGTACGGTCCTTGATGTTAGGACAGTTGTTATCAGATTTTGTGTAGATACTTTGGACATCTTGTATTGGATGATCAGGTTTTTGATCGAACAACCAAGTGATGCAAACCCAGGTCAACTATCTGTAGAATCGGTTAACCGTTGGACAAAACTGAATCGAATGATCATTAGTGGCTGGCTGTTAAGTGCTATCGTGATCACGAATGGCTATCGAGGAATCGTCAAGTCGACGTACACTCTGCCCTTTCCTTATGAAACAAAATGGCAGTTTATACACGGTTTTATTAAGGAGTATCAAGAAAAGGCCGTCGGTCTGGAGAAAACGGAGGATGGATTATATACAGAGATGCTGCTGGAGAAACGGACAAACTTTTCGGTACATTTTGTATTACCTGACTACAAGTGCCTGACCGTTGAAGAGAAAAAATATCGTCGATCCTTTGACTCGTTCTTAAACGGCTTTGATTGGCCGGATGCGTCGGACGCTTGGGCGGCGCCATACAACCGGTGGAAACAAATGCCGGACAACTTGAAGGCATTCACGGAATGTGCCGAGCTTTGTTGTCTCGACTGTTGGCATCAGGTTCCTTTTGCACGCTCGAACTGTACTCGGTTCGAATCCTGTCAAAAGTGGGCAAAGATATTGGCCTTGCATCGCAGCTCCTGGCTAACCTGCGACCGTGACCTGCCCAACTTGATCAAAACTGTATTGAGTGGCAAAGATCCCGCAATTTTCATCCCTTCTAGAAAAGAGTTTGATTTTTATTGGAGTTATTTCCGGAGGGAAATGAAAAAGGACAAAAGTAGAACGCTCAGGTTTTCTCATAACAAGAAGAACCAGCGAGATCTGAATTTTGTGGATCCGCAGTGGCTCGCTATTGAAGAGCTTTCAAATGAACAAGATATGCATAGAATGTCCGAGAGGATGAAGAAACTTTTGACCTCAGGAATTTACAACTTCTGGTCCCACTGGCATGACCTGCGATTCGGGCTAAACCAAAGCCGAAACCGAAAGGCGGGGTTAAAACTAGAGATGGGGGATGAAGAGCTGGTTTCTCGATTCAAAGCGCTGTCCTTCGTTGATTCGGACGTACATCTTATTTTCGTGGTTTATCTAATTTTCATTGCTATTTGCGTTGGTCTTATGACCAGTGAGCTTCTGTGGAGCTGGCACAATTTTTTGGTTGTACATCTCCAAAGTTGTATTATTTTCTTGAATTCAAAATGCAGGAGCATATATACGTACAAAACCTGGGATTTCAGGACTCATTTGGATAGTGCGGTTCTCAAGATGAAAAGGAGAATAATCTGTTGTACTCTATTGGCACGGGCAAAAAGGGACATCACAAACTGTTCAGTGCCTCTGGACGAAACTGCTGAAAGTAGGAAAAGAACGGCGTTGAAATGTTGCATTGGCTGCCAAAAAACGTGCTAAATTTTAGCATAACTTACAGATAAAATTATTGTGCCATGTCAACTTGGCAAAGAATTGAATAAGTGAGTTTGGCTATTATTGTACGAAACAAACCAGTGAAGGATCACGGTTCACAATATTTTGAGATTTTCCTTTATGCAAAACTCACCGGACGTCTCATTAGTGTACATTTGTAAAAGTATTGTCTGACAGCAGCAACTTTTTCTATGGCCGTGAACAACTTGTTTTTGACTAGCTTGAAGGCGAGGACCGTGATGGAAAACTTTAAAAAAATGAAACAAATTTCGAAAAAAGGCCAAAAGCTGCAGCACCTGTGGCCTTCTATTCTTCTCAAAGTGACTCTGGTTATCGTCTCCTTTGTATATTAGGAGGGCTTCTAGTCCATTTATAATTCAATGGAAATGCCATTGAAAAGCAAATGCTGCGAGTAGATAACTCTGCACACCGAGTAAACGCATGGCTTGATTCTACGGTGCACACACATATGAAATACATATGAACAAAACGCCCTAAAATGCATCTGAGGATAAACATACAATGCTTGCACGCCACTGAAGCCTGACAAAACTCTTTCGTTCTAAAAATATGCAAATAGAACTTGTATTTTAATTTTATGTAAAACGAAAAAGAATTCGTTTGCGAATGCTCCTTAAATACTGATTGTATTGTGTACGTAGAAACACCGTCAAAAAACGTAAAACATTTATTGTACACGTATATCATTAAACTTGAACTTTTTCTTATCCTTTCATTCTACATTCAAGGTGTACAGATTTATGCAGCTGCTCATATTGCTGCACAATGCTCATGGACAATGGTAGGGTTTATAAAAGCGACAGATTTTTTTGGCAGCACCTACAACCTACACCTTGATAGCTCGGACAAGGTCCATGAAATAAAAACCGTTCTTGATGGTGGTCTTTGAAACATTTCAACGCCGTTTATGAACTTTGCTGTGATTTTGAGAGGCTTCATTACAAAAACATAACTTTGAAGTATTTCGACGCCACTCAGGACATTTGCCGCGACGCTGACAGTCGGGAAGAGATTAGTAGTGTAGATTTTAGGCACTGTGAGCTTGCAAACATCGCAGCTAATGTCACAAGCGGCATTGAAATACAGTAGAGGCTCGATTATCCGAAGCTCGATTATCCGAAGCTCGATTATCCGGCCCAGGCCGGATGATCGAGCGTGAAATAACACAGAAGCAGTTTAAAGATCTTTTAGAGCTCCTTGATTCATTGTATGCATGCACATGCAATAGAATATTACATTCATCCATACAGCTTCATTTAACCATCCGCTAGATGCTATCAGCATTCACTAAAATATCCGATCCGGAAAATCGAGCGGACGCTCGATTACTCGGATTGGGGCAGCACGAGATAAGCCGGATAATCGAGCCTCTACTGTACTGCAAAGATTACCGTTGAAGTACCATAGTTAAAGTTAAATTTAGCACTTCTTCAAATGCTATCGGACTTTTTTCCATCATGTAAAAAATCATCTAAACTACAAAAATGAATGTTGGCTAAGCTATATTTTTTTAATTTTAAAACGTATTCTCTTGATCTTTTCAAAATTTGTATTTATTAACACACAAAATGTGTCCTGAAGCTCACTGATTTTCAATATACAGAATATTTCTTCATACATATACTACAACTTGAGGCAAATTATGAGTAATGTTGAGGTGATTAGCCAAATCGGCGTTGTCCCTCGTTGAAAAGTCACAGGTCGCCACTTTACACTTGTAGGCTGATGAGGATGACGTGAAACTGGCGCTTGCAACAATCAACAATCTTTTATCTGCCTGTGCATGATCCAGGTTATTCCTTTGTTTGCACTTTTTCAAATGCGTGCAAAGATTGGAGGACGTTTTATATTGACGAGTACACTTTGGACATTGATATGGAGTCTCGCCCGTGTGAACTCGAATGTGTTCAGTCAAGTGACCGCTTTGGGTTGCAGAATAGGGACAAAAGGCGCATTTAAAGGGCTTATGCCCTCTGTGGATTCGTTCGTGAGTTCTCAGACCCGAACGCTCTCTAGCCTTGTACTTGCAGTCTGGAAAGGCGCAAACAAAGGGTTTTTCATCGGGTCGATGCCAAATCTGTGCATGTTTCGACAAAATTTTGGAACTCTTAGCCTTAAAGGAGCATCCTGGACTGAAACAATGGTAGGGAGTTTCGCCCGTGTGACCTCGGACGTGGACAACCAGACTATAAGGACGATAACAAGTGTAGGGACAGAGGGTGCACTTGAGAGGCTTTTCGTTGCCATGGGTTAACTCGTGGTTCTTCAAAATATCTTTTCGGCGGGCTCTGTAGGTGCACTCTGGAAAGGAGCAAGAGAACGGCCGTTCACCGCCATGAGTACTCCTCAAATGTACATTTAAGGTTGACTTCCGCACTGTAGAAAAAGAGCAGTCTGGTTGAGGACATTTGAACAATTGTTTGACCTCATGCATGTCTCGGCGATGTTCCGTCAGCTTCGACTTTATTTTAGCTCGATAAGGGCAGAGGTCGCAGAGGAACGGCCGGTCGTTCGAATGAGTCTTGACATGACTCTTCGCGGAAGACTCCCACTTTGTTTTGAAGGGGCATTCCGGGTCAACGGGACACCCAAAACTGGGAGACACCACGCCAACCTCGTCATTGTGGACTAGCTGATGCAACCTTAAGCTTTCCTTTTGAGCATAGGACTTGGCGCAGTTTGGATGGAGGCACTCGTACGGTTTTTCCTTGGTGTGGGTCCGAATGTGGCAGGCAAGGGAGGTGGTTTTGTTGGTGGCGTAAGGGCAAAAGCTGCACTTGTGACGTTTTTGGCCCAAATGATCCCGTACATGTTCATTTAGCTTGGATTTGTTGGGATACGTCTTGCTGCAAAATTCACACTTGTGGCCGGGCATTGTTGACAACTATTCAGGAAAGGAAGTTGGAATAAAAATTAAACTCCTGTGATTTGAATCTTGTTTTTATTCTAGATAAATTTATTTAGTTTTAACATCTGCAATAAAACTCTTTGTAATATTGTTGGCTTTATAAGGAAAACACGTACGGTCAAAACGAATTTTGTTTAGCTGTACTTGTACAATTGGGAGAGAAATTACGAAAAAACCTTTCGTTTTGTAAAAGAAAAGTGTATGTTGATAATGTACATTCAAAAGAGCTTATTAGCAAGGGTGAAAAAACAGTCTAATTTAGAATTTTAGACCGTATGTAATTTCTAGAGATTTTTTTAATTGCAACGGAGAGAGCCAGCACATGATATCTGAATCTCGATTCAAAACGAAAGGTTTTGGAGCACTTAAAAGTTTGTTGTGTGTACTCGTAATGGGTACAAAATCACACATAAACTCATCTTTACAGGTACAAGCAAGAGAAAAAAAATTGAAGAAAACCGTTGAACTTTGCCTCAACCTTTCCTTGGCCTTCAAAATTTGTATTGGAACAAAAGCGACGGCTCCAGGACGATGCAGGCATAAAGGGGACAAAGAAATTGTCCGTTTCTTAATATACCAAATACACCATACACAGTATTTATAAAATATGCATGCATACTAACGTTGTCAGTTGGATTGAAAAGACACTTTTCTTTGCCTTGGGCAAGAAAAATGAGGAGCAAAAGATAAGGATAAAGATAGGCCGGGGCTGCATGCATGAAGATTACGGTCCGTCACCCATGGCATTCCAAATTCCACAGCAAATGTCTTGAATGGCGTCGAAATTCTTCAAACTATACTACATTTATTGGGCTGAATCACCAAAAGCTTTTAAAATTCAGTAAGCAAAAGCATACAAAATGCATGTTTGCTCCAACGCCATTTATGTAAAATGACCGCCTTTGTGACCCCACTTTCCCCGTTTCTCTGCTAATTGAAATTAATTTAAATGCCTTGAACTCACAAGACCGGACGCTACTGGAAGCGAATTTATTTTTTTTAGAAACTTGAAGCCCTGGTCGTCGTGTTGGTACAAAAAGGGGTTTGGAAATTTTTGGGAATAAAAATGTTACTTGTGAAGTAATAGGCAAAAAGGTTTTCTCCTTTTCCAATAATTATTTTATTTTTTAACGCGCATTAAAAGCTTCAATATTCGAAAATTTTCCTCTCAAAGTATGATGAAACGAAAATAAAATAAAATAACTTACTGTTACAACTTTTAAAGGCACGATTGCTGAGTTCTTATTAGCAATTTAATAGCGGTTCGGCGCGATATAGTACTTTGCACTGTGCACCATACTTTGTTTAGACGAGCAAATAATGTCACTTGGAGTCTGGAGTCAAGATTGGACGTTTGTCTTCAAGTTGTTGGGCAGAGCTTCACAGTAGCTTGAATTGCAAGTGGCGTTGCATTTTGGGCGACTGTTTTCCCCGGTGTCAGCAAATCACTTTGTTTTTCTGGTCACAGCTGAAATTTCATGAAAGTTGTAAATAAATTGGCGGAAGTACCCATGAAAATTACTAATCTCTTTCAGTTCTCGAAAAATCTTTGTGGTGATACATGCGTCTTTCATTCATGCAATGCTACATACCAGAATTTGAATATTATTGTGAGTTTAAATCAAGAAAGTCCTTTGGGTTTTAAATCCTTCTTAAAACAAGGCGTTTTTAAAAAATTTTATGGCCAAACCATGGCGGCTAAACTAGCAGTGGTTGGGGAAAAAATTTCAGACTGACCCACCTTCTTTCCGGTACAAAAGTTTAGCCGCCATGGGCCAAACCCTTTTTTTCATTTTCTTAGCTGATGACGCACTATGTAATTTTTTTTTAAGAAATAAAAAGAATTGTTGTTAAAAATATTTTAAGTGATTGACTTTTACCCGTGGTAAATTTTTCTCCGCAACTTTCCCGGGTAGGGTTCAAACACGCAAGAGTTTTGAAACCTAAACATGCACCATAAATTTGGCAGCGAGGCCAGCAAACTGAAGTATTTCCGTATGCACTTCGACAAAATTGCAGATCAAGGTGAATAGGACGCGAAACCAGCTCTTCCTCTTCCGCACAGCCTGTTTACAAAATAAGGTCACGCTAGTAACCTTATTTTGTATTTTTTAACCTTAGTCCTGGAACTTCCTTCCTAATTCCGGGAATGTTATTTGCCCACAAGGTATAATCCTTGAAGTTTGAGGTCTGTTGAAGGAATCTTGGAATTCCATCTTTTTCATTTAGCTTTTTGAACCGTCTTAAAATGGAAGCCCATATTCAGTTTTTAGTATGGGTAACTTTAACCATAAACCCTGAATTTCAAACGGCGGCCCTCAGCAAGCCACCAGAGTCACGAATTTCACAAAAGGAAGACAAATCTCAGGGACTCTTCGTAGACTTGATCCCCCTGATTCGAGAGATAACAAAAGAGCCTGAGCAAACCTGCGCCTTCCATTTTGTGGAATATGAACCGATATTTGATTTTGTCGCGATTGACTGGCCATCCGTTATCACCAGCGTACCACCGAATAACCCGGTTCATAATTTTAACCAAGTTATTTCCCCTTTACAGAATCGCTACCATGCACGACCACACACGAGGATTTCAAAACGAAGAAAGCTCTTCTGCTATATAAATTTGGTTCTTTTATCCCCGGATCAACTCCGGCAAACAATTGGTGAGCTCCTGTTCTATCCCATTATATCCCCCATGTACCAAATGAGAACCGAATCGGGCGACCATGACATTGAGGAGACGTACAAGATGGACCTATTTGTGGTAAAGGACACTGGCCATGATTTGAATAATTACTTTCAAAATTCAATAAGGGATACACGTTTTCTCAGTTCTTGGCTGACATCCCTCCGATCCTACATTTTAATGTATGAGAATGCTGATAAATTGGAAGACAAAGGCAAAGTCTTCAAGTCAAAAAGGTGTGGTACGTTTGTCCCTTCTGCTTTCCCGATTTTGATTTGGGGCTTCAATTCGAGTGCGACGAAAACTGCGACAACAAACTCCTGGATGTCATGAGCCAAGCGGACACTTCTATAAGAGTTCCAGTTGCTTTTGATGCTAATGAAGACGTTGAAAGTCCCGAAAAATTCTGGATGTTCTGGAAGAATGTTCCGCACGATCCGAAGAAACTGCTGAATGGAAATCATTACTCTCCCTTTGATCAAAAACGGGAAGTTACCCTGAGTGATGCCACCAATTTTTGCCTCCTTTCCCTGGTCAATATTACGGTGCTGGAAAAGAGCGAAACAAGCCTCAATGGTTACAGTTCTGTGCAGTTGCTGCATATTCATGCATTTCCATACAGTGAGAGGATTGCTGAAATAACCCAAGAAGAATTTTTCCTTGGAACGAGCGACCGGTCTTTTTTGATAGGTGAAACCACCTACACTCTGATAACTTCGGAACAGATTTATGAAATGAAGACCACACTCAACGTTTATCTAACTCCGTTTCAAGGAAATCTTTGGCGTTTCCTCATCATTTCTGTTTTTTGCACATCATTTTCGATCGTGCTGTTGAAGCATTTCTCGGCCTTTCGAGAACAAGAAAACATTCGGGTAAGAAACTTGACCCTCCACTGTAGAACGGTTTTGACCCGGTTTCTTGCCGATACTTTTGAAATTTTGTACTACGTGGTCAGATTTTTGATTGAACAACCAAGTGATGCAAACCCAGGTCAACAATCTGTAGAATCGCTTAAGCGTTGGACAAAACTGAATCGAATGATCATTAGTGGCTGGCTGCTGAGTGCGATCGTGATCACGAATGGATATCGAGGAATCGTCAAGTCGAGTTACACTCTGCCCTTTCCCTATGAAACAAAATGGCAGTTTATTAAAGATTTTATTCAAGAGTATCAAGAAAAGGCCGTCGGTTTGGAAAAAACGAAGAGTGGATTGTATACAGAAATGCCGCTGGAGAAACGGTCAAACTTTTCAGTACACTTTGTGTTACCTGATTTCAAGTGCTTCAGTTTGGAAGAAAAAAACCAACACAGACTATTTAGTTTGACATTAAGCGGTTTTGAATGGTGGAACGAAAATGACGCTTGGACTGCGCCGTATAACAGATGGAAAGATTCCGATAGCAAT
>JAQIVE010004539.1:0-14382 GCA_034698285.1 Sminthurinus bimaculatus | reverse complement strand
CTCTTTTTTGCTCTGGGTAAACGCCCGGTGATGGTCGGAGACATGGAGAAGAAAAGAACGAAAGAATAAAGACGATGACAATACACATGAAAGTACCCTGGAATATTATAGAAAAGGTTCGACTTGTGTCTGTCAATAGAATTTCCTAGTTCCATGCAATTCAAGCAGGCTGAAGTCTCAAACTATTCAATGTGATGTATAAATGAATATAAATTGCATCGACATGGCCATGGAAAAGGAATGAAGTGTAGTTAACACACTCACTCTCTCATTCCCTCCTTCCAGCTTCATCTATCTTCCAGAGAGTGAAGGGCTGGAAGAAGCTGTGGAAAGATGAATTTGCTCAACTTTCTTTCTCTCTTCTCTGTTTGTGAATACATATGTATGCGATGAGACACACAATAACATACAAACATGTCTGATGTAACAGTCACTCGCCTAAAATGCATTTCCTGGAACAGGGGCCTCGAGAAGATGAAGATGAAACAAGAGAGAGGAAGAAAATGCAATATCGACGGTGGCCGGAGAGGAGAAGGTAATGGGAATTCGCAACTCTAACTCTTCCAACTATTCCATCCCCTCCACAATTTTTTCAAGCGTTTTTCTTTTTCTTATTTTTTCGTTTCTTCCTACACTGAGCACCGAAGGGTAAAGTGGAGGGGGTTGCCATCTTAGAAAAAAGAGATCGAAAAAGTAACAAAGTAAATTTCAAGCCGAGACAATAGTTGTACGTAGTTGTAGTTGTAACTACTTGGATGACAAAAGTTATTTTGTACAATTTGTACACTAGACATTCTTTTCCTCTTCAAATTTTGGTTGGTTTGCTTTCATTTTCCAACACATCATCTAGAATATTGGTACTTCATCTTCCGCCTCACCCTTTTTCACTCCAGGGTTCTCTCGCTCCAGCTTAAGATCGAGATTTAGCTTGAGATTTCTGCACACTTTGCCTTTGAAAGGCCCAAGTCTCTTGCTAAACTCTGTCTCCAATCCACCTACAAAAGACGAGAGAGAAAGGATGGAGACAGCTAGAAATGTCACTTAGGCCAAACTCACAACTCACCATAAAGATTTATTGCCGTTCAAATCCTTCTCCATCCATTTACCATCCTTGTACTATCCACCCACATGCATGTAAAAACATAGTTTCGACTATGGATGAGTTGCTTCATCGTTGATGAATACAGTTCTATACCATATCGTAACATATCTACGAGGATGCACGTAAAATATTGTCCGTAGTAGTTACAAATGAAGTACTTATAACTACCTAGATACAGCTTATTTTATGCAGTGCAGAGTGCGGTATGCCATAAATTTAACCGTATTCAGAGCGTAAAGAGTTGGGACAGTTTTGGGGTTAAATCCTGGTTTAAACCGTGAGGATGAACAAAGTTTCGGTTTTTGGCTTGACAGCAATTACCATGCCACCTGACAGCATGTCCATGTCAACGTCCATGTTCTTGTGCCCGCTCTTGTTCTGAGTCATGTCTATGTCCTTGCTTGTCCAGGGGACATCCTTCAATAGAGAGGATAAAATATATGATCCCCTTGCTGAGAAATTAGTATGGTAATGTAGCATATAGGAAATTTGTCATCTATTTGTTTCTGGCCAATGGAAAAATTATCTGTTAGCTTTTACTCCTGGATTAAACAAATTAATTGGCCACCTCTTGTCTATCTATCTAATGGAATTAAACTTTTGCACTTTGATTAATTATAAAAGCAAAGTATTTTTCCAGCTAAGAATGAGAGGCAGAGAAATATCACATCAAATCCATGACACGCCATCCCTTTGGCATGACTTTGCATGCTTTTTCCTTCTTACTTTTGGGATCATCAATCCAATTCAGGGCTAATGATTTTCCTCATGCTAAAAGGAGGCTTAAAAGTGTGGACTTGGCTTGAGCTGTATCATTTTTCAAGAAAAAACTTATACTTTCTTCTTTAGCAGAGTGTAAATAATTCCGGAAAGTGATGCTTCAACCACTTACGTGTTACACTCATTATGTTTGTAGTTATCGCTCATTTTTCTTGCGATCACGACCATAATAATAATAATAATAATAGTTACTTTTACTATTACTTCCATTATTGTGTTATGAATTTGATGTCTGATCTGATGTTGCGATGAGATCGTTATCATTATTTATCCACCGAGCTCTGTTTGCATGCAATAATTTTACATACATATATAGTGAAAGTATTGTAACCGTGTTCTAATTTGAGGATAATAAGCAAAGAAAGTCAGTTAAAGGCTGCACGCTCAATATTTACCTCGTAATGTACATATGCGTATATTGTAAATTACACTTCCAACTTCATAACTCAACCTTATTGTATCAAGAAAACATATACATAGTTATGTGCAGCAAAAGTGTGTGCTGCATGTTATTCATTATCCATTAATTTTGGGAAACTTTTATGAAGGCATGTGTGTAATGTGTGTAGGAAGGCAGAAGTACAGAAAATACCTATAAAATACATAATGTGTAATTTTGTATGCGTATTATTTTGACGTAGGTATGTAATGTATTGTAGTTGAAGAGCGGGGAGAGAGGAGGGCGAAAGTTTCAAATTTTCTCGCGTAGAAAGAGAAAAGGGGAAAGGGGAAGAGGAGGAACGCTTGTATGTGTTATTTGAGCAATTTTGTTCGTGACACGTTAATGATCAATACGAGTCAAGGAAAGCAAGGTTTCCATGCTAATGTAAAGTTCGTGTTCGAGCATGGCCTGGAACATGCATCGAAACATTCCATCATCATGATTCCCCATTCTCGAGCAGAAACTTGACTCAATAATGATAATATACATAGATGATGATGATAATAACAAAATGCTTGATGCTGAAGTGCATTTCATAGTGAAATGTAAAAAGCGTAAACTTAAATCTTAGTGAACATTCCCACGTTTCTGCATAAAAGTGAGGGAAACGCTTAAAACCGTAAACTACGTTTCAATCGGGTCGACACGTATAATTTTGGAGAAAGTCACAAGTCAGTGACGTTCAGTTCAGTTCAAGTTTTCTTGCTCAACTTTCCTGCTCTTGAGCTTCTGCCCATAACGTACAGTTAACTTCCAACTGTGCTTTGACTTTTGACCCGTCGTAATGGTGCTCCTGCACCATTAAGTTGCTGCACCCTCGCAAAACAACCAACTCTAAGTCACAAGTATAATTTAATGACTTTTCCCACGCTGTTTCCCTCTAGACACGACAGAAACTTCCAAGTATATGCATTCAGTCAAAACACAGGCTTTGGAGAAAGCTAGAGTCGGTAAATTCAGGATTTGCTGCGAGTTTCAAATGTTTAAAAAATGTACACTTTTCAAATTTTCAATGGGGAAATATGAAAAGCTGGCGATGAATATACCTAGAAACTGTTGATGACGATACGTAAATGTATAAGCAAACAATAGATAGTCATACACGTAAACATTTTTATTTCCAGAATAGGCGGCTTTTGAAGTAATCCTTGTACACATGACAATGGCAAAAATACATAATATTGATAATGCTAATGGCAACAAAAATAATAATAACAATAGCAATAATAACACAGAAAAAAGGGAGCGGTGTGGATTTTTGAGGCAGTCGTATCGTTGGTGAGCTACGTATTACGTAGGAAAAGAAATGAATTGAATAGCCTAATAAGGCGTTATCAGGAAGAAAGTTATGGGTGCACTCTTTCTCCTTCCTGCTTTCTCCCTCTGTATATGTATGTAGACATGGATGCATATTCTATACATGTATATGGGTACAAAATAAACTGCTTACGTTTGAGTCGGCTCGGCAAGCTTTATACATATAGTTGACTCGTATTCGTACTAGCAGAAAAGTTGCGTGCAAGCTTTTATACAATATACCGTTGTACAGGCAGAGTCGGCACCATGAAGAAGGGAGAAACTGCCACTGGCTGCAAGCAAAGGAGAAAGAGAAAAAGGAAAGAGTGAAAGCGAGAGAGAAAGCAAGGCTAGACAAGACGAGGACGAAGAAAAAGACCATAATATTTCCTTTCCTTCTAGTCCATAACCATAAAATCTCCCTGGTTGGCACTTATGTCATGGACTCGTGTCTCTCCATTTTGTTTTGTCCGTACATACATGTAGTTTAGTGTGTGTACACATATGTCTGCGCACCTATGTATGTATATATTTGATATAGTTTTCCAGGAGAGGTCCTCACGCATTTTCTTAAAAAATCAAGATATACTCATGTGCATGGGAGAACCTTGAAAAAAATTATACTTATACAGTTAATAATACACATGCATTCAAATGCAATTCGGTCTGCTGTACCAACCATGTAAAATACAATTTTGAATGGATTTTGAGCATATGAGTCGTACGAGTCAGCTGAATCGTATGGATTTTAAGAGGAAAAGTTTTTCTTAAGGTTTTTTGTCGTTGCCGTTGTCGCCGTTGCCCCTGTGCATTCTCGTTCTTTATGTATGTCTCAGTCTTCTTTCTAACTATGGCCCCTTCATTTTGCCGTGCCGTTTTGCTACATTGAAAGTGATACCAAAAATAAACGTAACTCGGCTATTTTGAAGTCAACTCGTGTAGTACAAATGCAATTTTGTAATTTTCATCTTATCGCACAGACATTTTCTGCTTATTGAATCACCCTCGCTTTAAATTTACTAGGGAAAGGAGAGAGAAATCTAAAATCTACAATCTTTTACTTTACAAGCACATCACCTTTGAAGCTCTCCCCGTGTATATATTTTGTAGATTTTTTGGGGTGTTCTGGTTCGACTCGAACCCCTTTTCTTGCAATAAAAATGCATTATGATAAACCAGGGTGAACTTTCCCTTTTGCTTTGATTTTTTGAGCAGAAACCTAATTTTCGTCGACAGATAACGGTCTATTTATGCATGGTTTTTATTTTTTTTATTGAGACAGCAAACATTTTTACATCAATGATAATCATGTTATTCATTGAGTTGTTACTGTAAGAACATTCTAGTGCTTTTCATTGCTTTTTGCTACGAAAACATTTTTTTGCAAAGTTCTCGCTTTCTTCTGGCGGAAGACTTCATTGTGTGTAGAAAATTGCAGAAACCTGCTCATTTTACAATTTTTACCCTGCTTTGTGCCCCTCCTTATAAAATTCAAAATTTTGGGTTGTTGTCTAAAAATTCCTTCTGGAAACGATATACCAGGGAAGAAACAAAAATATTATACAGATAGAAGAATAGAAAAATGAACAGAAACAGCTACAGTTGAGCGGTGAAACCATGCAAAATTTTGAAGAGTCGAGTTTAAGATAGGCAAGACAGAAGCAGCATAAAACCGTGGAAGAGAGCAAAGATGTAAGAGCAGCGGATAATCAGAATATTTCTGGTTTCTTCTCCTTGATGGAGAATGTCTCGAGGGTATTTTCTTCCCCTTCTTCCAATTCAGCTTACATTAGTCGCAGCTCCCCGTGTTCATCTTGTACATCCAAAGCGTACTTTATATTCCATTTATCCACGTGTACATGTACACATAGAGACACGCGAATTTCCCCGTTTTGTTTGGACCTCCATATACCAAAGTTATAACTACTATCTGCTTTCTCCAGACTTTCCTCCCTCATATTTTTCTGTGAGGAGGCAGGAAGAGAAACAAGATCAGGAGTATGGGAGGTGGATGTGAATGTCGACGGAACATGGCAAGGCGTTGCTGGAATTGCATTGCCGGGCTTCATGCTTCAAGTTCTTGCTGGCTGATGGTGGAGGGGGAGAAGCAACTTTTAGCCATTTACCATTTGCCTTCATGATGCACAGATACGTAGATATACATGCACGTGCACTGCATCTTTCGTCCTGGATTGCATCACAGCACATCGAGTTACATTGCACACTGGAACCCTGTGGCCACATGCTTAGGACGAGGGGCGGACGAAGAAGGACAACAGCTCAAAAAAGCACGGAGTGTTCCTTGTAATAAAGAGGAAGCAGCACAAGGAAAATCTTATATCATACGAGCACTTATATTAATACTTGTTCATACTTACATAATTCAAAAAGTCGCGGAAGGAACAAGCTAAAAGGGAGAGCGGATGAAGAGGCTTCAAGGTTTTACTTCTTCCTTTTCAATTCTTTTCTTTTTCGTCAGTATGAGCTTCCTCGAGTCGGATTGCATTTCATTTCAAATACATAAAATATCCTTCCAAATGTACTTTCTCCATCTCCCCCTTTTTTCTCCTCCGCCTCGACTTTGACTTTGGCTTCGACTTTCCATCTCTCAATATATTTTAGCCAAAGTCATATTGACATTGCAAAGTAAAAGAAGGGAAAGTAAAGTAAAGTGAATTCGATGAAGTCTTCATGGGCTAAGGATTTCAGTTTCTTTCCAGGCTTCTTCCTTTTGCGTGCTCCGCTATTACCTTTGGATTTTATTCTGAATTCTAGATTTGAAGCTTTCGAGAGAAATAAAAGAATAAAGTGTAGTATCTGTATAAATATGTTTATGAGAATGTGACTGTCTTTAAAGCTCACCTAGACGAAATGTCTGCCTTTTATACTTATAAAAAGAAACTGGCGCATAAATGCGTGTAATGTATGTTTATAATATTTTCATAGCATCGTTTGGAAAAGTGTATGTGAAATATTATTACGAGGAAGACATCAAAACTGTGGACTTTCCATAAATATATGTTCCAAGTTTTCAAAATAGTTTTGACAGATTTTTTTTTAAATCTTTGACTCTCTAAAAGCTAACAAAAATTAAAAAATGTTTTAATTTATGAAAAATAGCGTGGCTTAGAATTTGGTCATAGGCGTATAATTTTATTCCTTTGAAATTAAAGTAAGATATTTGAGATGAGACTTTCTTGAGGTTTCACACAATAAATGTTTGTACACAACATTATATTATGTTATATGCATATACGTCAGATGATTCAATTTATTTTGTAGAGCGTGCCAACCGACGTAGATTTGCTGGCCAAGATTGTTCTTTGTAAGAAGTAGGGCGAAGAAGTTGTATTGTTGTTGTTGTATAAGAATTTCCCATTGTTTCAGTCTTTTAATTCTAGTTTAACTTTGTACAAAGCAGAGAAAGCAAAAGACGGTGAAGATTGTATTATATACAGTGAGGATATTAAAGGACTGATGTTTATAAATTTTCTTTGAAAATCTCGTATTTTATGTATACATGCATACATTCGACCATAACCGTTAATGTATGAAAATGTAAATGTGGCATCGGGTTTCTCATTGTATACAATGTATCTTGTTGCGGTCTGCGCCTCGTCTGTCACCATCATATTTTCGTCACGTCCTATGTGAGTTCTATATGTATATTTGTGTTTGTGTATAATACGGAAATTTGTTTGTGTGTGTGTGTGGTATTTTAATAGTGCACTTCTCATTTTCCATCCTGGTGCTTCATCTCTTTGTCAGTTTACATTTGAATGCCAGTATGGTAAGCATACACATCTCTATGAGTCTGGATGAGTCTAGGGCACATAGACTGAAGTTTTTCCTCCTCTTTTCCTTCTTTTCATCTCTCTTCTTTGAGCTTCTCTCTTAGTTTGTTCTTGGCTATAAGGCTACATCTCTATTTCGACTTCATAATGAATAATATTATTGTACAAAATACAAAACGTAATGCACGGTATACGTTGTAATCCATATCACAAGGGCTTGGTTTTGCATTCACCTTTGAATTTGACAGTGGCCCATTGAAAATAACTACAAAGTTTTCATTTCTATGGATTCTCAGCTTCCTCTGTTTGCTTACTTCTTTGGCTTCCGCATTTGGTGATGAAATCTAGGTTCGTTCACCAATTCCATTCAGTTTGTTCTCTGTTGCTTGGAAACGAGATGAAAATTCGTGGACGCTTTGTAAATAATTTTGTATACAATACTTTTTGCAAATTCACATGCACATTAAAGAAAAATCGATTTCGTGCCAGCTATTCTGCAAGCTAACAAGTAGATTTCAAGGGGGTAGAAAAATTCAAGTCAAAGTTAAAGTAAAATTTGTGATACCATAATCATGGTATGAAATGGAATCCGCCTCTAAAATCCAAGTCAAAATAAAGATATGTGATCTTGATCACGATCAATTGAAATTCTAGGTCTATACTCCTTGTCACTGTCATGGCCCTTGTCATAGTCATTGTCATTGACATCACATAGCATTACATAGTATTAAGCTTCAGACGCCGTATTTCAAGAACGCGGAAGCGAAAAACAGGACAAAACTTGAGTCGAGTTTGGTTTAGTTTAGTTAAGTTGTACTTGGACGTGAACTCCAAAAAGGAAGAAAATAGTTGAAAAAAGAGAAAAGATGGGAGAAAGTTTCGTTTTTATGGGTTTAGCTTCCGTCTTTAGATATCTTGTCGCCTGTATATTGGAAGCAGTTAGTAAAAGATGAGCAAAGGAGAAAAATACGGAGGACGGGTCCAAAACGAGACTACGGACTAAGAACCGGGTAAGGATAGAGAATTTTCTACAATTGTAAACTAGCCTTAGACTTTTTTTCTCTATTTCTCAAGTACTCGCAAAGAAGAAAAAAAGAAGAAGAAGCAAAAAAGAAAGGAAGGATAGAAAAAGGCAATATTGATGGGGATTGGGAATAAAAGTTGGTTCCAAGTCATTCCAAGTCATTTAATTCAAAAGTAGCATTTTACACACCGAGAGACGACACTTTGTCTTGGTTAACCGTTTAGTCGAAGGAGAGGTCTTAAATCAGATTGACGGGACAATTGAGATAAGTTACCAGCCAGGATGGCATTAGATTGCATTAGGATTATACGATATGTGTCTCTTTAAATGCCAAATATCTTCAAATTTAGCTAAATTTATCCATTTATCCAGCTGTATATGTACGTAGACGGATGTACAAATAGACTAAAAGTCATGACAAAATGTATGCTCAACTTTTGTACATTGATTGCAATGCAGTGTAACCGTACAACGTACCCACATTTTTGAAAAATATAATAGGAAATAAGACAAAAATTTGCTCCTATTTTGTGCATTGTGCATGCAATATGATATCTGTAAAATACAATACAGCATTAAAGGGGTGAAATGGAAAATGATTTAGCGCTAAAGTTTTTTACCACCGCCTTTTCAAAATTTCCATTTACATCAAATTTCACATCTCGGATAGAGCTTAAAGCTGCGAGCATTGCTTTTGATCGTTGATTATTGATCACTTATTCCTAATATTGAAATTTATCTTGCCGCTCCCCGTCCTTGACAGCCAAATGGGTTTTTTATGTGGGAGGCTGAAATTCGAATTTACAATTCTTTTGACAAATTGTTCAACTCCCAGGGCTTGGTGATTGAAATTGAGATGCAAATCTGAGCTCGTAAAGCGCACCCGATTCTCTTAATAAATTCAATTGAGCTGTCGTCATTTTATGGCGTTTAGGGAACTTGAATGTAAAATCGAATTTTATTGTAATTTAATCGTCTTTCTTAGTTATTCACAAAATTTTTGTAAAACGGTTATCAGAACAATCATTTAAGTATAAACAATTTGATATTGATGTTTATGGTGATTTTAAATACATGCTTTGAAATCCTTGTGTTGCAGGAAAACTGTGGAAACATGGAGAACTTGGTGACGGCTCAAGTGGATGGGATTGTGGAGGCTCTGCAGCAAAGGAAGCAGGAGCTTATTTCCTACATTAGACGAGAGAAAGAGTATAAATTAAGATCGCTCAAAACAGAAGTATCGAGTCACACTCAAAAGCTGCAGAGCACAACGGCACTAATACAATTCTGCATTGAGGCTCTCAAGGAAACCGACCCGTCTGCTTACCTCCAGGTTTGTTTTTTGTTTTCTGTTTTTTCAAAGTTTGTAAAACATTTTTTAAAAAATATTGTTGTCGTCAGGTTCTGTGATTTTCGTCCTGCAAAAGATGAAACTTATTGTAGAGTACACGACCGAAATGAAAAGAAAATCTTTATTAAAAGTCGTCTGTCTTTGAGATTTCGGGGAATCTAAGAAATATAATGCAAAATATATAATGTATTTTATATAAAATACTGGGGTTTTTCCATTCGCTTCAGTTAAGTGTCCACAGTTGTAGAATCCGCCAAAATATATGGAGGATGCAGCCTGATGTTCAGTAGAGAGGCCTAGTCTAGACTTTGGCTAAAGCCATTGGAAAGGAGGAAGGGGAGAGGGGCGAGGAAACATCTCCAAAGGGTAGATATGAGGATGAAGATTTTACTTAAGTTGAAGAAGCTGACTGGGACAATAAATTTTGGGGTGCTTTGGAATTTACTGCCCTGCTTTGTCTCATCCTCCTATCTCAGATGAACATGAACACAAGAACAAACCTAACGAAACTAAACCAAGGAAAACCACCTCGACAGACAGCCTCATGTCATTTCATTCAGCCATACAGTCACATACATACATACATACACACACTCGCACTAAAATCTACAACTACAGCTACCTATTCGCCCTCGTCTTGCTTCCCTCAGTAAAGTTAGTTTTCTTGCCTTCAAGTTCAACTTAAGGCTGCATGAACAAGCAAAAGAGGCAAGAGCAAAGGAATAAGGCTTTTCCCTGCTGCTTTCTCCTTTCTCCTTCGTTTCTGCACAAATACAATACAAGTCTGGCAAGAACTTTCTCCGGTACAGATGTAAGACTCATGCGGATTTGTTTTTAGACTCTCAAACTTGGACCCGGAGTATGGGTGACGAGAGAGTGAAAATTGTACTTTCTTTTCCTCATCGAAAGAGGTGTAGACAGACGTTCAGGCAGACACAAACAACACACAAATAAAAATACAGCGACAGTGACAAAAAAGAAATAAACAAAGAATTGTGTACACAGAGTACGCCGTACATATGTAAACATTCATCTTGCCAAAAACAAAAAAATCACCAGTCTCAATGCCCAAGCTGAATACAAAACTTACAAAGGGTAAAATCAACTGGATTCTCCAACCAGTACCAAATCACATTCTTGCAAACTGTAGTTGGTCCGGCCTTGTTGCAAATGTATACTGATACACGACCAAAATAGATGCTACACACTTTTTTACAGACAATGATCCAACTAAATCTAGAATCTGAACAAAACCTTAGTTGCTTCCATCTTCGATGTACGCCGAGTAGTTTTTTTCCACTTTCATTTTTTGTCGACTAGTCAGAGAATTCAGAGGGAACACAAATATCAACATGATCAAAAGGAAGTACAAGAACAAAAACAAAACATAAGCATTAGTGAGGCTGCAACGATGACTGGAAAAAAGCAAAAAAACGTGCTGAAATAGCCAAAATTTTCTACCCCGGCAGCAAAAAAGAAAGACAAAGTTTGTCCCTTTGCCCATGTTTACTCAAAATCTCTACGATACAACGGCAATGTCCGTAGCATTTGTTTAAATA
Organism: Sminthurinus bimaculatus; assembly: GCA_034698285.1. Classification (NCBI taxonomy): domain Eukaryota; kingdom Metazoa; phylum Arthropoda; class Collembola; order Symphypleona; family Katiannidae; genus Sminthurinus; species Sminthurinus bimaculatus. The sequence goes on along the minus strand of JAQIVE010004539.1, from coordinate 3,034 downwards.
CTTTGTATTTCCGCAGTGAGGAACCATGAGTCTCATTTTTCGACAACACCACTACCGCAAGTACAAACAATAGAATATGTAAAATATTGCAACAATATGGATACAGGAGATGTGGAAGTAGGAGAGAAAATATAATATGAAACACGCATTTAGCATAAATGGAGAAAATTGTCCTGAATGCAGCTTGATAATGCTGAAACATTTATTTTCTCCTGCAATAATCCTGTTTGGAAGATCCGTACACTCTATCTGTGTTTTTTCCACCCTCATTTCAAAGTTTCGCCAAACAATCTAATCCAATGTGTGGTTCCCCCTTTTGGACCAATTACTTTAGATTCCTCTCTTTCTAAATATCTCGACATTCATTGTCTACAAGGATTATTTAAACACATGGACGCGTCGAAGTTTCACATATTGTTTTTAAGAAAAATGCATAGAAGATTGTTCACATAGTAAAAACCTGAAAAACTGAAACTTATGACATGCCAATATGACGTGTCAAAACTTGTAAATTATAAATTGAAGCAATGTATGTATGTTTTCTGTTTGTTGTTGCTGTTGTACAAACAAAAAAGAAGCGAAATTAAAAACTTTCTATGGCGTATATGTACAATGTACAATGTACACAAAGAAGAGGCAAAGTTGTGTACCACAGAAGCGACGAAAGGAAGAAATAATGTTTATTGATACCTGTGGGAAAACTCTTTGAATGATGTAGAAGATTAAGGAAATGGCCGATGACTTCTCCCCAGATTCTTTCAGCCGTATTCGTAGTCCCAATCCAGCAGTCCAGGTATCTAACGTATCAACACTTCAGTTGGCTGGTTTCCTGTACATGTATATTAGTTATATGTGGTATTATATGTGCAGCTGACCGTTATATGCTAGCCGGCGTTTTAGCTCTGCCTTTACCTCCTTTTCCAACAGTATAAGGGTTTAGGTGGAATGATGATGCTCTTTTGGGAAATGAGTAGAAAGACAAAGGCAAATAAAGGTGATGGGAAAGTCCCTCGTGGGTTCATTTCTAGAGTCCACATTTACCGAAGGTGAAAGCGAAGACGCATCCGCATTTTTAGTAGTTTAAAAAACTTGCGAAAAATTCTCAAATGCTTTTGGTCCACTTTCCACGGAGAAAGGCTGGGAGAAAAAATTTACTCCGTTCTTTCTTCTCTGGAATCAGTCAAGAGTCGGCCTTTATTACTGTAAGCCGATGATGCGTATGCCGCAGTGTGATGATAATGCTGATGCTGACTGCAGTATTTCCTTGGCTTTATCCACTTTTGTCTAAAGAAATAAAGAGGCGCTAGACTGGGACTTTTACTTTTTCTTTTATGCTCACTTTTCCCTTAACTTTCCTTTTATTTTCCAAAGTGATGATATTTTATAAATGGAAGGAAAAGTGAATTTACTTATGACTTTCATACATTGAGAATTTTTTTGCCAGTTAGTTTAGTTAGTTTCCGAGCTACAAAGAGCTTTTTCTTCTCCAAACCTTCCAGTGGTAACAATGGAATAAAGAAGGAGCAAAAATGAGAAGAGCGGACAGTAATGAAATTGATGGGTCGGTTTTTGATGTGAAAAAACATTTTTGCTGGATGTATTTGCTACTATTTCTTCTCTTGAGAATTCAAAAAAAGATGAAAACTAGAAGAAGTATTCCCAATGTTATTTTAAGTTTTGACTATAGATACATGGAGACTTCCACCTCGTCCGTCTTTGAGTTTTCCCTTCTCACGTTCGATTTCACTTGAGTACACAATTCACTTTTTCTTTTTACGAACCTTCTTACTCCAATTGCTGTTATTTGCAAAAATTCCAAAATTCGGGACAAACTTAAAATGGACAGAGGAGGGAGCTGAAACAAACGGATAATGTCAACATCGAAATCGAATTTGCTTAGAAAGTGGAAGCCAGAACGAAGTTTTTTTGCAAAAAGGCCTCACACAAGTTTCATCATGTAAAATTTGAACCCAGGAAAGAAATTCTTGAATAAAATGAAAAAAATATGGGTGGTTGAATGAAAAAAGGAAAAATCAGAGTAAATCTAAGTAATAGTATAGTATAGTGTATTTATTTGATATGGGTAGGCACCCTCTCAACTTAAAATCTAAGTAATATTGATATTGATTGCGATAGCGTTTTTTAAGGCTATGGGGAGGCTGCGTGATGAATCTTCCTTAATTATGGGTGAGTTGTGCGTATGTTTGTCTGTAAGTTTTGGCTTAATAGTCAATATTCGTTGGAAAGTTGGATAGAAAATAACCGGGAAAGTTTCAGTTTCACGTTACTTCACAGAGCTGAAGTGGACTGAAGCAAACTGAATTTTGGTTATTTGCCGCCTGCTTTTCTCCCATTCTCATTTTTTGTCATTCCGTATTCGACATTCGTTGTCAAACAGGGAGCGGAAAAAAAACAAGAAAAGTCGTCGTCGTGTTGATGGTGATATTGAATGAAAAGCTGAAGAGTGAAGACAAATACGAAGACGAGGCCAAAGCTGAAAAAGATAAAATGAAGAGGAGAAGGCACGGGCGGCGAAAGCAAAAAGAGAAAGTCTTTCGTTTTATGAGCAAAACTTTTTCAATTTTATTCCTGTTAATGACTAGAAAGTTTTTTATCCTCTTGCTTTGCTTTGCTTTCCCTACTTTTCTTTCGTTCTAGGAGAACCCACATGAGACGCTTATACATACGTGGAGAAAAAAAACAAGCAGCGGAAGAAGAACCGAGAAACAAACAGCACGCATTTCTCCCCCCTTTGCTTTACCCAAATGGACAAACTCATCCAGTTTCAGATTCACTTCCACAATTTCAGTCCATATCGTCTTAAAATACCCGTACAAAAAATTTTTAAAAGTAATTTGCAGAATTTCTCTGCAGAAAATTCGCCCGTTTTTCGGCCGAAAAGTAGCGGAATTTAGCCAAAATCTCCAGAATTCTGTTAGAAATTCCCCCCACTCAACAGAAAACTGGTAATTTTTGGCGGAAAAACTCAGGTGGGCGAAATTTCTGGCAGAATTCGGCGGGATATTTTGGTACG
>JAQIVE010004538.1:0-14383 GCA_034698285.1 Sminthurinus bimaculatus | reverse complement strand
TAGTTGGTTAAATAATACTGCAGCTACTTGAGAAGTGCTTTGGTACTATTTTATATGTATAAATTTTAGAAACTAGGTTAGAAAATTGGACCTTGATGTCTGTCAAATCAGTGAATAAATAAAATTAAAGTATAAATGACCGAACATCGAAATTAATTTTGTGTGTATAAAATTGTAAGGCGAAAATCCAAAACTAGCATAGGATGATCCCTTGAGAATCTTTGCAGACTTGTGAGGAAATTTTTACTCGGTCATCGATAATCATACCAATAGAAATACTGTGCTCGGTTAATCTTACAATAGGAATTTATGGTCAACGGCTGAAAAAACACTGAATATTTAATACATTGATTTCAAGATTTTTCAGAAAAGCTCTTGTTGATTCAGATGAAAAAAGTACATAATAGTGCATGAAATCTAAACGGAGACAAGATCCGACAATGAAAATCGGATCGCCCTTTATGCTTAAAATAAAGCTTTTTACGCTCTTCAAAAACGCTTTAAATATGTATGTATCAGTGTCCGAATTAGTGTTAGTGCTTTGAACACATGTTAGAGCTCAACGCTGAAATGTCTGTCGTGCTTTTAAAAATAGGTTCTCTTATTGTCGTTCAGCAGATGCGACTGTTCTCATGTGTAAAAAATCAGAAAACATACACTTAAGCTTATTTTATAGTTTTCAAAATTAAAAAATACTAACAGAAAAGAGCAACGCTGATTCTGTAACTTCAGTTAAGTATTTAGTTAAGGGTATAAGTTGTTTATGCTTTGATTTTTGAATTCAATTTTATGAGATCAAAATTTTTTAAACTATTTTATTTTACGAGTTGAACCGAAAAATTAACATCAGACATCAGTTTACTTAAACTTGGGAAATCTGTTTTGCAAGCATCATAGAATATTTTGAACGACCATCCGTATGACTTGCAGACCTCCTTTGATATGTAGAAAATGTTGTTCAAACTACAGATACTTACATATTTGCCTATAATTTTGAAGAGGGGAAAGGGTTGTAGAGGAAGGAGGAAGGAAGATTGATAAAAGAGGATTGAGTTGGATTGGATTTACGGGCTGTGAGAGACCAGCTCTCACACATAAACACACGCAAACAAACTCGACTCGAGAAATGAGAAACGAGAATGTTGATGGTAGGTTCGGTTTGACGGGCCGAAGTGATTTTGAAAAGTATATAAATATTTGACTAGGTAACGTCATGTTGTAGTTGAACGTAGAGTTGTTGTAGGTATACATATATACCAAAGTGGAATACGGTTTTTCATTCAATATTCGATAGATAGGATGAAGTCGTTTCTTGCATATACGTACAGTGTACATATATATGTACATCTGTATTTATTCTACAGGAGACAATGATGGCTTTCCGCAGGAAATTGAGGGTGTAGCGCTGTGGAACATAAGCCTCACATATTTATTGTGTATTTTATTATTATGTTCATAATGTACCTATATGGATGTCTGCTTGTCTACAAACTACGAGCTGAGTTTTATTTCCCAAGTTTCCTTTAACCATTCCTTCCTTCCTCAGTTAGTTCAGTTGCATTGTCAGCCGTATGCATTTTACAATAAATATATTATGCAATATCTGTACCTTACTTCACGTCGTCCCTGTTTGACTCAACGATTTGAAAATAAAACGAAAACGTTTTTAGTATTGATTATAGAGGATAGAAATGTAAATACACATGCATCTATGTATTTACAAATAATATGCAAACGGACGTTTGAATTCCCTTGGAAAAAGGTTTACAGTTTACAAACTGTCAATATCGATGCGGATCTCTCGTTGAATTGAAACTGCAAGGGTGCAAAAGTGTGACGTGCGGAAAGTCATTTCACTCTAGGAAAGGAAGCAGGAAATAGGTGCGTTAAGTTACATACAAAAAGCTGCGTTTGCAATACATAAAAGCGAAAATTTCCAGTCAAAAAGAGTTCTAAGTTTTTAAAATTTGAAGTAAATTTTTATAGGTATTTGAAAAGCCAAAACGTTTCAAATAGCGTTGATGACTTAAAACTGAAAAAACTATCAAGAGAAAGTAATGGGAAAATATTTTGTATTTCACTCAGCAAGAGAAAAAGCAAGAAGCTGTTATCAAAAAGTTAACGAATTATTAATATTACTCTTTCTGCATGTATTTACTTTTTTCCGATTCTTAAGTTTTAATATACCAGACCGACATGTTAAAAGAGAAAAATATTTACATTTTATGGTTGCAAATTATAGATGTTCAATGTTCGGTGTTCATGTGAACATGGGAAAATTCATTGGAAAAAGTATGGCGAAAAAGTTGGGGTGAAAAAGTCTGTCTGTTGCTCTTCTCCGAGTCAAATGCACCTATATGATGTGTATGATGTGTATACATATGTAATGTGTACACTTCCTTTGGATTTCCATTTGTTGAATGAAACGAGGGAAAGCAGTAGAAACAAGGAAGTGGGAGAAAATTGTAGTCGACATGTATAATATTCCTCTGCGCATTCTACATCTATAGTCAAAGGGAACAGGGAGACTGATTTCGATGTGAAGTGCGGGTGGGAAAGAAAAAAGGTTGAACGAATACTCTGAGGAGAAGCAAAAGTTAGTTGGGACGAAAAGAGGGAAGAATACAAGAATAATGCAACAGCTCCAACTTTCATATTCAAATTCATATATACTCTGTAGTTTGGTATGAGTGTGGTACAAGTAAAGTTGTACATATAAGCTATGGTTCTGAATTTTGAAATGCTGAGGGGAAATCTAAAATGTTGAATTCTGAATTTAAAGAGTTTTCTCGACAACAACTTTCATCACATTTCTGTGAAGAATACTGGGCAGTTGTGAATGCATAAAAAAATCTTTTCTCATTTTGTTTTTACGGTGTAGGAACAACATGCAGACACGACTACATGTGTACGCAAAAACGGCAAAGAAATCTCCTTCTCCAAGTCTCAATTTAAAGAGCATAAATCTGAAAATTTTATTTGCTAGCTGAAAACATTTTCGAGGCTGAAAAAGTTTAATTTAATTTCAGGAAATCGTTTCGATATTATACTGTGTTCCTTGCTCTTATTTTCTTAAATGCGTCATAATTCGACAGTTCAACTGTCCAAAAATTCTCCGCCATTTTTCTCAACGCATGATGGAAGGGAGGAATCTGTAATAACGAAGCATGAAAACTGGGAGCCGTTATTTGTTCAGTTTTAACTTCTGTGGCTGTTGTATTCCCATCATTTTACTTTACGGCTGGAAATGTCGGACGATTATTATTATGCAGAATATTTCAAATTGTTCTGTTTTTCGCTCATTGGCAGTTTTACGTACGCTCATCTCAGAGTAAGTGTACAACTTTCGCTGCATTTATTTTTACTTGCGATGCATGCGATTGGAGAGCAGAAGTGTTTGCTTCCAAATTAAATTAATTAGTAGCATGACATGTTCTCAATTTCAGTCCGCATTCCTTCATCCCTTAAGTTTTAGCTTGAAACAAATAAATACATTCATGGATTCGGATGCACTGTCTGCCTTATTTCTGAATGAAGTTTAAATTTAAAGGTCAGCCTTTGTTATAATGTGATCAAACAATGAGGATGCAAGTTGCAGCACAACTACGTATGTATGTACATATGGTCAGATAAATGTTTCAAATTAAATTTGAAATTTACATGGAAATCCCCTTGCATTGCGTACAACTATTTTTATCCATGCATGTGTGTATGTAGTATGTATGTATTCTATTTACAATGGATATCAAAACTCATAAAGCTCCTCTTTCATTTACGCATATGGACAATTCATGGTTTCAGTGTAAACTGAAAATTAAACCAAGTCCAGTTCATTCCAGGGCTTGGCCGTGCGGCCGGTTGGTCGTGCGTGAAATGATTGCGTAACGCCAGGATGATAATTGTTAGTTGCAGTGTGAACGGCTGTAATTGTTCTCGGCGACTCAACATGTGTAATGTGTAATTTGCAGCTATAGCTGCACTGTAAGGAACACAATATGCATATAGGTATACTTGATGGTTATTCGGAATTGCTGACTTTATCATTAGCAGTTAGCCAAATTAATAGCTAGCTGGTGAAAAGAGTGTACGGAGCATAATACACACAATGTGTTATACAGATAATGTTGAAGCGAGAACAACGGAAAAAACAAACGAAAGTGTTATTATTAATAGCACTGCGTATGGTTAACAGTTGAAGCAGGGCATGCCCACTGCAAATGTGTGGAATTGTCCAGGCGTGTTAATAATGCCACGCCAACATAAGGAGACATCGATCCTGCTATAGCAGTTAGTTTGTAATTTGTCAAACTCTCCCTTTAAAATTTTAATTAGTGGCTTCATGTCATTTTATGTTGTCAAATTACATGCTGTGAATTGCGCACATGCAGGCAACATTTATTTTGTCACATTTTTCGAAATAACGAAAGAAATTCTCTAGCTTACTAAACAAATTCGTTTTGCTGTAAAACTAAAGGAAATCTAGATAAAATACAAAAACACAAAAAAGAGAAAACAAAAGAGAGAGAGAGCGACCAAGGCATGCATAGGCGACATGAAAGTAGACGTTGACAGTCAAATGTCGAGTTAACAGAGAGTCCAGTCTTATTCGGAGGCAACATTGAACTGCATTAAATTACATTTTCTATTTTCAATTATTATTATTATTAAACATAGAATCTTGTCTCAAATCAACTCTTCACGTCTGTTTATTCCTCCGCCTGTCTAGTTGGCTCCTCGTTTTGTCTCGAGTCGTCTCGGGTTGAGTCCGGAGAAACTTCAACTTTTCTGGCAGTCATGTCAAAGTAGCTGTAAAGAAAAGCTTATCAAAGATGTTGAGCAGCTTCCATGTATATATAAATAAATACTGATATTATATAAACGCAAGGCAGACAAACGTCGTAGAGTGTAAAGAGAGGCTGGAGAAATAACTGTAAACTGTATCATATGTACCATAGATATGAGAATAATAATACATGGAGTACCTATTCAGCTATAAAAGTTAAACTCGTTTCTCTTTCTGTTGTCTTGAGCTTGTGTAAAAGCTATGGGGCTTTCTTCCCAGTCACAGTCACAGTCCCATCACATCACATACTGATGGCATGTCGCATCTTATTTCAGAGCTCTAGTTGGTTGTTTCATTTTCTATTTTATGTACAATATTATTCCATTTTCATTCGGGCTTTTCAATGTCGGTTTTCAAACCAAACTGAGCAGATGAAACCGAAACACGGGTAAAAATATATAAGATGGAAAACAAGGTTCCTTTTATGTGTGCCACATAAAATTCAATTCATTTATTTTTATGGAGCCTCCTGCAAAAAGTTTCCAGTATGTACTGTACACTGTACATACAAGAAAATGAAGATTATGGTTGATGGTCAACCATTCGCCACATTCGTCCGTTTCTTAGTACGTCCATTTGGTTGGTATACGTTGTAACTCTTTACGGTTTACAATGCATAGACGCTCTCACCAAGTGACTCATTTTCAAACAGGCAGGGCATGGATGAAATTTACATGGTTGATCTTCGAGACAACAAGGCTATTTTTTCGGGGAAAGGCTTGCATTTTGACAACAAGTTACTTGGTAGGAAGCTCTACAGTGTACAACATATACTCATACAGTAATATGAGAAGAAATATCTATAGAGTTGAGAATATTTAAGGGTTGACAGAATCCATTTTTCTTTGATGGTGATGACTATTTGGCTTTAGACATGCGTGTAGTTTATATTAGTCTGTTTAATTAATTAAATTGTGTATTGATTTATGTAAGCCTAGTTTATCGGGTTTTATGAGTTGACTTCATCGACGTTACGTTATTTAGCCGTTATTACTTTCTCCAGAATAACTCTTTCTTTTCTCCAGGCATTTCGCGCTTTTATGATCCATATTGTTTTGTTTGGTTTGTAATCTCATTCGATTTTCCAATGTTCCAATCGAAAATAGTCTTCATTTTAGTGTGTCACCACTGCCACACAGACATAAAACGCAATTTACTTTGCAATTGTATTGTATAGTATCAGTATGTATTCATGAGGAAGCAAGAAACAATAAAATATTGTGGACAATGCAAAAATTTTATGAGCATTGAAATAAAAATTTTCACGGATATTTAACTACAATTGGTTGTCCGTGTGCTCCATTTTTGATACAATTAAATCAATCCTTGATTTATATACTTTTCCCAACAAACCAAAAGAAGCTCGTAAAGCATGATGAAAATGCTGCATTGCCATTCCGTATTAAGATTTTGCCCTATCTGAATTTTATACCGTTATACATTGTTGATTTGAATAGAACTAAACCAATGTTTGTTTTAGAACGTAGGAGTAGAATCTGATCCGATTGCAAAGTGAAAAAAGTGAAATGCTGAAGAAAGGGAGAAAACTAAAGCTAAAATGGAAAAAGGCTCAGCATATGTCTTGTAAAGAGTGCTGTGTAAGAATGCATACATACATACATACATAGATGCATACAGTGACGGCCGGCATTGTTTTCTTTTGTACGATTTCTTTTTTCTCTTTGCTCTCGCTTTTTTTGAATCTTTTCTCCAGGAGAAAAAGAATATCAATACAAAGTATACACGAAGCCAGAAGTTCTATAGTCGTATCTACTTGTACTCGAAACTGGAGTGCCTCAGTCCTTCAGCTCCTCCGTTGTTGTTATTCTTTATCATGGGTTGTATTGTAGGCCGTGCCCTAATACTCTGGAATTTGGGATTTACCCTAGAATTTTTTCAGGACGATGAGAACCCCTCTTTTTTCTGGATTCTCTACAATAGTGAAAGTCCAAGGTATAGATCGCAGCTCTCTACCCATTTCTCTACGGTGATGGCAATAGCAATGGCAACGACAACGACAACGGCTTAGCATCCCATTTCTCTCATTCTTTATCTCAAATGCAAGTCAAAAAGCGACTAGAGCTGCTAGACTCTTAGAAAAACTGGGCCAACGTCTGTGACCATTTCAACCATCCAAAAGAAAGAACGGGGGAATAACTCTCTCATTCAAGAGTAAGATAGGGAGAGATTCGGATTTTCTTCCATGTGTACCATGTCCGTACATTGCACATAGGTAGAGGCTAGAAGACTGCCGTTATACAGATACACTGTTGTGTTTGTCGCTACTTCGACTTCAACTATGTACATATGCTTCTACAATATTTCCATTTTACTGTATTGACATCCCAATTCTGCTGGAAAACTGGTACTAGCGTGCTGGTAAATCGAAAGCCAAGAAATTCGCTCAAGATGAAGATGGGCACAATGTCACTGAATTTCTCAATTCTGAATTTTGCTTTGTGTGAAGAAAGCAGAAAAACTCCAATATTCTCTTTGGATGTAGAAAATAAAAAGACCTTTTTCTCTATTCTCTATTCTCTTTTATATTTTCAATGCACCCAAAACGATGGGATGAAATGAACAAGGGTCTTTTCTATTTCTATCTCTATATGCTTCTCGGCATTCTGTTGATTCTAAAGACGATAAGATACGGAAGAGTGAAAATGGAAAGAGAAAGGTGGACATTCCTTTGTAGATATAGGACAAAATTCTTTCGTAAATAGAGAAAGGTCTTCTCACGTCATATAATATTTATCAAAGATATAGAGGTTCGATGTCAAGTTGAGTAGAGTTCATCGTGCTACAAGAAAGTAAGAAACAAAGAATAGGAACTCTCTGTAAAGTCGAAGGAGAAAATTATACCTGTCTCTTTACATCTATTATTTTACAAGTTTACCGGTGACCTGCAATCCAGTGCGTGATTTAATTTAGAGAGAAGGAGGGAGGGTTAAAGAGAATCTATTGTAGGAAAGGGCATAGTGTGATGAAATAGTAAAAATAACTTTTGGCAGAGCTTTCCTAAGATGGACAAATTCGAATTACTCTACTGCCTTCATGTGCATTATTTAATGGTGCTTAGAATTGCGAATAGTATTTAGTTTAACGCACAAGTAACAGCACTCACAAGATATGTACTTCACCTACATTTTTACAGATGGGAAGCGAGAAAGAAAAATTTTTTTCTGTAAGTTTATGAGATGAGGTAGAAAATAACAGAATTGACTTCGGAGGAAGAGCAGACAAAAGCGGAATGAAGAAACGAAGGGTAACATTGTTTATTTTTCTTTCGATACAGGCTTGCTTAGCATTTTATTATCAAAACTCTGACATGCAACGAAACGAGAAACAACGCATAATATGTAGATTAAGTGAAAGATTCTGTCAATATAAGTGAAAGAGCGTGCACCGGCCAGCGGCTTTTCTTGAAAAAATTAACCTTTGTGTATAAACACAGATTGTAAGCTAATATTTTTAAGTTTGTTCTGTAGACATTGAACCTTATAATGATCCTTGTACAATGTTCTTCTATTTGATAAAATGCATTGGAACGGATTAATGATATTTGGGCTGGAAATGCAATAAATACCAGAAATTTTTCATGTCAACTCAACAAATCAGTTAAAGGTTAACCTATGTTTTCAATACCAATTCAACTTCCTCAACTTCCTATGGTAGTTGGAGCCCACCAGCTTCATCGGTATTGAGAGTACAGCAGTGCCTACTTCTGGACATCTTGATTTTTCTTGATTCTGGTCTTCTTTTTTGCCACACAGAAATAGGATAAATCGAATTCGAGCATGTTCAAATATGATATTTTCACTATATCTTAGCTATATTGTCTCGTATCTTGCGTTATGCCGTAAGTTAAAAATGTTTATACATTTGGACTCGAAGGCCGAGTTCAATCCCATTCACAGGCCGTAAAACGCAACAGACCACCATTCATTGTGGCTATTGATGGAAAATAGAAATGGACCAGCAAACTCGATTGAATGGCGTAATATATATTAAGTACGCATATCTTGCTGCCCTGGTTGTACGAAAACTGCTGTACTCCGTACACTGTTCTGTTCGCCTTCTTCATGATCTGGCTCCAGATTGACAGTCGTCCAGATTCCAGATCCAGGCGCACAACACCAAAATCAATAAGTTTGTATTGTACAAGAGAATCGTGGCTGCTATACAGAAGGAGATGTTTACTTTACGCATATAAGCATCTAGTCTAAACTTTCGTTGTGTTTTAAGGTTTCATTGATATAAAACGGATAAAATAAACTAAAAGTAAGAACTCTTTTATATTTTCATCTTCGAATTACTGTTTTCATTCATATTTTTGGGCCAAGGGTTTATATAAATGAATGAAAGCTGGTTATGCCTGTGCAAGTTTAATGTTTATTTTTCTATTTAAGTTTCATCCAAACACAGCTAACCATTACAGCTGTAGTGCAAGTATCTGTGATTGTAAGTGTGCGTCTGTTTGCTTAGTATTGCGTTTGGTAATAGTTGACGTCACATGTGGGGGAGGATGCGAGGGAGAAAAAAGAGTTTTGTGGAACCTTCTCATGTCCGTTAGCCTCCGTAGTTACAATGTAATATGTGCATTGCTTACTGACTATATTGACTGTGTATTTTATATGTCATGTATACCATTTTATTCCTTCAAATTCGAGTACAAGTACATAGACGTTGTGTGGTGTCTATCTCAATTATTGATGGGGGTACTGAAAGCAACAGTGCAGAATATCTGTAGCCAAGTCGAAACCATATACTGAACTCTGAAGTATACGGCGATTAACATTGTGGATACGCGGATGCATCGAAAGTATACTTCATATTATGGCCGTCCATACACTCTTGATACTTGATTGTGGTGGCTTTTGGCAATGCTTTAGACTATTTGCATTATTTTACATTTTTAGATGGTCGGAAACATTTAGAAGCATGAGTCAAGGGAGCCTCTAGCCGACCTTACATATCCTTTTGGGTTTGATCCGGTCTTCCATGCATAACTATTCAATTGAGGTGAAGGAGAAAAGACGTTAGATAAATTGAGGTGATGGAGAAGATAAGAGAACGGAGGTGGATGTTGGTTGAATTATGATCATGATTATTGTATGATGATGATCGTGATGGGATATTAAGAGTGAAATGTGAAGAGCCTTTTTCTTTTTCTTTTGTAAAAATATATACAGACAAATATGTATGAAGAGGAAGGGAGAGAAAGAGAGTGAGATTGCATTTCAAGTACACATCTGCAAAACTTTTTTCATTCTCTAGAGCTATATCAATACAGATATAAAATAGGGTAGGATATTTGAATTCGAATTCAAATACTTCAGCATAATCAATCTAATCAAAATCCCATCATCTTTCTCTATCTTTCCATCACTCTCTCCCTCTCTGAATCCACGTCTCTAAGTTTTACTTTCTCTCGTTTTCTCCCTTGATCTAACATCATCGTCTTCCTTTCCACCCTCCTCTTATCCAATGCTCGTATTTCCATGTACCTCATGTTTTTTCTACAAAATTTGCCCCCTTCCTTCTTGAAAATACAGCTTTATGCGCAAAACACCAGCTAAATGATGTTCTAATCCGCCTCAAATTTAAGGAATATTCAAATTTTTTACGGAAATGTGACAAAATTTATGCAATTTCCACAACCAATTTATGCTCCATTAAATGCTCATTTTGTTAAGCGTGTGTGTTTTTATAACCGTTCGCAGTTTGTATTTGTGTATTTGGAGCATATAGCTCAATTTAATTCAAAGCGTAGCCTTACGTAAAATTTTTGATCTTTCCTTCACGTATGAAAAATGACGGGAACTTTCTATTCGGTCACCTACTGAGACGACGGTTTTTGCATTTGTGCTGATACTTTTCGACGAATTCCGGGAAAACGTAATATTTCATTACATTTGCATCAAATCATATACTATTATATACATGTATCTATTATGTATACGGTGGTTGGTTCAGCTCTCCTTTTACAGGAGTATTTTGTAACTTTGCAAGAAGTTACGGGTACCGCCATGATATTTTTCGATAAAACACCTCCAAGTCTTTGAAAATAGATCTAGCCCTAATCTTTTCATGTATAGATGTTGCATTGAATCACAGAAGTTGGTCTGTTTTGTAATGCACCCGTGTGCAATCTATTTTCACGTACAGAGCTTCTTGAACTTTATTCTGATAAGAAATTTAATATCATTACCCTTTATCCTCGATGTATGCCGAGACAAAGTTTCCTAATTGTGAGAGTAAAAGTTGCAAGAGAGATCGTACATTGTATAACTTTCCATCTTCTTTACTTTTACTCTTGCTTTATACGCTCTCGTGTGTTGTGTTCCATGCATGAGTGCATCTTTTGAGTGGGTACTTGCTCTTTGCGCAATGTATGAGCCCATGTGTATGTACAATGTACATTGTGCATGTATTCATGTAAATAAAAGTAAATTGCATTTACTCAGACACGAAAAAAGTTCCAAGTGACGATTTCTTCGCCCTTCTTCATGTGTTCCACGTAAACTCGAACCAAATAGTTTTAGCTCAAATTCAAATCCAAAATGAGTCAAGGCGATCCAAGTGACGGAGCAAAGATGAGAAAAATACATGTAATACATGTACCATATGCCCATACATTGATTCATACATGCATACATACGTACATTCGATTACAATCTGGAATCTTCATCAGATGAGGTTATCGAGGCAGAAGAATTCCTCTTTTTTTACTTGCTTTGTCTTTTTGCCAGTCTCTCTTTACTCTTGCCATTTGTGTCTGGTTGCTGCAAATTGTAATTTTTTGGCCTTTACCCTCTTCAACTATATATGAAAAAAAGGGAAAGAATGGAAAAAAACAGAGCAAGCCGACGCCAATGCATAAAATGAAGAATGTTGGGCAGGAAGGAAGTGCACTGGATGTGGATCGTGGATTGAAGATTAGGGATTGAGAATGACGATGAGCGTGAAGTAAAAGTTTCCAGCTTTTTATTTGTCTCTCTCTTTCTCTCTCACTTTTCTCCACTGGCTGGAGATTTAATAGGGGTATTTATAGTATTACTATTTGTATTAGTTCTACAGTATAACAGAGTATACATGTATTTATATGCGGATGAGGAGTAAGGCGAGGAAGATGAAAATGAGGATTTCACGTCAAGTTAGAGAGATACAGAAATGTTCCATGGATGTACATACTCATGTGCATATATTATAGTAAGAGGCTAAATATGGATTTGGATCTGTGCAAGTATTTGTAATAAACGAAGACTAGTAGGATTTTATATAATGTATGTACGTACTTTGGATAGTTTGGCTAAGCTCAGCCAGGCTGGGCTTGTGAGTTGAGTCATAGGAAGTAGTGAAGGGAAAAAAGAGAAAGAGAGAAAAGAATGAGGAAAAAATCTGAGAATATTGGATGCGCTTAGCTGAGCATTTGCCAACCACTTTAGTCGATAGGTAAATCTGTCTCTTTGCTCTGCTCTGCTCTTTTTCTTTTGGGTGAAGAGTGAGAAGGGTACATCAGGGAAAGAATGGAATGGAAGAAAGAAAGAAAGAATCTCGAAAATAGTAAAGAGAAGCAGAGAAAGAAGGCGAAGCTCCTAAGTAAAAGCAACATGGAAATTACTTTTCCTTTTCTCCTTCTCTTACTATGTAAAAGGGAGGTTCCTACATAATGCTCTTTTTGTCCTCCTATTCCTATTATACAGCCAAGAGAAGATGCATATAATATAAAAATGGAATGAATTTGGCCATGTCAGGTCGCGGTCGTATTTGTCCTAAAAGTCCACAAGAAATATAACTCTTTCTTAATCGTGACAAAAAGGAGATTCCGTTGCTATTGTTGTTGTAAATTTTGTTGTATGTACAATGTTATAAAATTTGGAATTAATTTTAGTCGTAAATCGTATTTTTCCTCTTGGCATACACATTCTTGAATAAACAATACAATTATTTTTGAGACCTGTGCTTTGGCGACCTTTTCTCGAGATATAATTGATCTGTACTAAAAAAAACATGCATGTGGTAAAATTCTTCTGTAAAACCTCTTTGGTATAATGCATTTAAATTGTTTTTGAGGACTCGTCAAATGAGTATAAATCCAACTAAATAGAATTCAAGGTGACGGATAAAAGGTGAAAGTGAAAAGAAAATTTATGGAAACTGTTGCAGCGGGGCCAAATCCAGGGGGTAGGAGAGAAACAACCAGTATAAAGTATGTTGATTTGCATATATACAATGTACAGTATATGCAGTCATTGCCAAGGTGTTCAAGCCAAAGTAAAATTATTTAGAATGGCGAGATGTGAAAGTGAAGCGGTCCGGATTATGGCGATGATAGTGATACTATGTTGCTCGGTATAGTTGTAATAATAATAACTGTAAATAGATTGAGCAGTCTGGAAGGAGAAATGTATCGTATATAACATTATGCACGTGTAAAGCGCCTGCTGAATTTTTTATTTGGTTTCTTCTATGCTCCATACTTTATCACGCGGTATATATGCTGAGTGTACTGTACTGTGCATAGAAATTTCTCTTCTCTCAAAATCGCGAGCTTAAATCTTAAGTCAAAATCTGCAATCTCTTTTCATTTCCATGATGATGATGATGCCCATGATTGCGGTCCTTTTTGCCTTCTCTGACATTTTATCGCACTGAAATAAATCTGTGCGCTATGTGTAATGTGTAATGTGTAATGCCATGTTTTCCTGTGATATGGGTGCTGACTCGTGGCTTCTGTTTGTTTTGGTTCGGTCGTGGTTTTGTTTTCCTTGATTTTGGCTCTGCTTTGTGCGGATACCCAAAATAATAAATTACCATATTTTAATGGAATTCTGATTTATGCCTTGCTCACCCAAGAAAGGCAGGGGCAAAACAAGAGGAGCATTTACTGTGAGTTACTTTTAGCCCAACTATAGGCTATTCCTTGGTTTATAGAATAAAATACGGGTTTTTGAGGAAAGAGAGGAAATCACATGATAACAGCAACTCGAACATACAAACAAAACCAGAGCTAACAGTTGAAATGCCAAATTCCCGCCGCCGCTATGCTTGGACTTTGGGTGTGTGTGCGTGTGTGAGAAGAGTGTGAGAGTGTGACCAAGAATTGTCGCAAAATTAAACTCGGCTCGCGACAGGAAGACTATCGCTGAGAGCACAACAAAATACAGCTCATGGAAAGTTTTTGGTCGGTAAAACAAAAACACTTGAATTTTGTACATTTCTACACGTACATGTACATAATATAAGATTTGAGATTCAAAATGCACCGTGGCACGAGCCTCAATTCTAAACTTAGCGTGGAACATTTACTCCTATGATATTTGTATCATGTCGTTTCTATTTCAAAACTGCACACGGCCACGGCCAGTGCAATACATTATTATGCAATATTATCAAGTACATAGAAAATGGGTATGTATAAATCTGTATAAATATATATTTGTGCATATATAGAGCGTGCGTCTCCCGTTGTCTCGACATTTTCCATTTTCCACCATTTTTTGGCAGCCAATTCCCATTTACCAAAAGTTCACAGCC
>JAQIVE010004537.1:0-14385 GCA_034698285.1 Sminthurinus bimaculatus | reverse complement strand
AGGAAAACAAAAGGAGTTACAGAAAGCGGCCAAAGGAACGGCATCCCTGTTTAAGTTCTTCTCACCATCTGCAGCCAAGAAAAAATAACCAAAATTAGAAAAGGAAATGAAACTCGACAAAGGAAAGAGATTACGCTTATACCTCTGTGTGAGATTGACTTTTGTTCTATATCTTTTACACATAATATTTTCATACCGAGGAATACAAAGGCAATGAATCCAAATAAGTTTGAACAATACACAAACAATATTATACAGTTCTTTCTCTGTTATAACCTAAGTATTCATTTTTTGTCACTTACGTGTTTAATCGTCATCTTGAAAATGCTTTTCTAAATATCGTTTTTTTTGCACTGCGATTATGACTTTAACGAATAAAAAATGGTATCATATATACGTATGTATACCTATTTATAATGTCTCTTTTAAATCAATAATCGTTTAAAAACGGTTTTTTCTACAATGTTTCATATAATATCTAATATCTAGTACCCAGTACCCAGTAACCATATACGCATAGTAATGTTTTACATTCTTCCCAAAATAGTCATGCTATTTGTTAAACGTCAATGTCGTCGTGTGCATAATAGGATATAGAATGACTGACATGTAAAAGATATTATATGATAAAAATTTTATTAAGTGAAGGAATGTGTTGGGAAACGGCTGAGAAATTTTTCCAAGCTTCACATTCACATGTTTCACTCTGACATAAAACCATCATAACCGACCGAAAAGGAGAAGAAGAAAGGAAAGATGAACTTTGTTTTGTGAGTGAGGGAGAAGAGAAAAAAGGTTGCTTCTTCTTTCTCCTGTCTGTCCTCGTCGCTGTCGTCATTCTGTGGTGTTGAGATGGTGGTCGATGTCATTCTCTCAGATCACGGAGGAAAGAAAGGGAAAGGGATGAAGAATATGAAGATGAAGAACAGTGGAATTAAAACAGTTTGAAAAGTTCGTACAGTAGTGTGTCCATGTCAAAACTTTCTTGGTGGTTTTCTCCCTCGGTTGCCTTGCCTTGTCTTTTCCCCTGCAACCTTCATGCTCTCTTGCTCCACATATTTTTCTCTGCGTGTCTCCACTTTCTCTCTCCTTTGCTCCTTCTCTCACGCTCATTCTCACATCTGGTCTTTTTTTAGCCGAACCAATCTTTATAATATTCTTCTATACTTTTCTTTATGAGCACAGAGATTTGAGTTGTGATTCCACATTCTTCCGTTTTTCCTTTCTCATTATTGTTCTATTCTTCTTAGACGTGCTCTCTTCTGTTCATCCTTCATCCCCTCTTAGATACTCTCTCTCTCCTTCCCTTTTCTCATATAATTTATAATTTAGCCTTGTGTGTCACACCACGTGTAATCTGACTTTTAATCTTAAGAACCTTTTTGTCTACAACTACTTGCCTTTCTTTCGCATCGTGGTAAAAGCAGGAACACGAGAATTAGGTGAATTTTGTAGTATTTCACTCTACGAATTTCGGTCTCATTCATGTGCAAACTTGTATTATGTTCGTCATGTTCTCTTTTGTGTCACACTGAATACGTAGTAAAAATATTACATAATATTACTAATAATATGGTGTATTCACGGGAAAGAAATATTCTGCAAGATAGAAGTTACAAGAACTCTCTTTCTACATTTTCTGGTTGCATTTTTAGCTTTGCAAATGACATTGTTTTACATAAAGTACTTTACATTACAATTTGCACAAACACACAAGTCCACATTATCTTGCTACATTCCAAGTATCTACAAAATTAGTAGCAGTAAAATTTGACTTAGACTTCCATAAAAACTTTATTAGATTGCATCTCTCGGTCAATTAGAAAAAGTGTGCAAAAAAAGTGGGCAGTTCATGCATATATCACTGATATCACCAACTCGGCAATATAATAAATGAATCCGTTCTCATCTCGTATGTATAACGTATAAAGATAATTAAGGTTATTGGAACAGTCACTTTATGCTTCTGTGTTCCCTCTTTCCTCCCTGTGGAACAAGAAGAACACTTTACTTGTGAAGAATACAAAACGAATGTCTGATATTATATAAGAAACTTTAATTGCTATCTGTACTTATTACATGTCATTCTATTTGAAAGTCTTGCTTATGGTAATAAAGCTAATATGAGTATTATGCAAATGACACACAAGGCAAGAATCTGTTTTTATTACATTCGCCGTTGTGGCTGATATACTAACATGTGTATATGTTTGTTATTCAGGAAACGTTTTGTGGCTGTGACTGATTGCAATAATGAAAAATTAAGAGATTTTATTGAATCTCTTCTATTTAATCTAAGATAGAAATTTTAAGGCTTGATTTATTGTCATCAGCCACAAAATCAAACTCAAATGAAGAACACCAATTGAGGATATTAGGGCATTATCCACATTCAATATAATGTGGTGTTGCCATGGAAACACCATATATTGAAAGCAGATAATGCCCTAATATCCACAATTACGAATTTATATGTTTTTATTATGTATACATATTTACTTGTGTGCAATTATCTTGGGGTATTTTTGAAGCGTAACTTTTCCCTTTTAAAAATAGGTGAAGCTCAAATAATAGTATTAATACATAAAATATACGAATCCCATTAGAAAAAATCATTCCAATAAATACTGTACTTGTACTTTTTGTTCTGGCATAGTCATATATGGTATACATTGTATACACATATGGCTGTAAACACGAAGGTGAGGCAAGACGTTTGCTTGTGAAAAAAAATGAGTGCAGCAAGCAATTTTCCTAATGACTCACACACAAGTTTGAAACTCCAGGTTGAAAGAAAACCATCTTTGACTTTCTACCTAGATATATATAAGTAGCACAAAACAGCAGCTAGTCGATTTCTATGTTGATGTTTCTCATATTGAGAACCCTGAATAAAACGATGTAAAGTTTTTTCTTCGACTTATTCGGTACTAAGTCAATTGACATTTTCTTTTGTCACTCTGTTCGAAACCACATACGCCCGAGAATCGACTTCAACCTAGAAGGTGCTACACATACATACATGTGTATATTTTACCTGCCTCAACTCCGCCCGTGTTGCATATTTTTACAGGTAAACCGTGTCATAGAATTTGTTCCATGTTTGCATGGGACAGTTTTTCTACAAATTGCTCCTTTCTCCTTTTCTATACATACACACATTATGTGCAACCCACACATTACATGATTGACTCCGAAATTCTAAATATACACAAGCAATTTATCATTCAAACCCGACATTTTTTATTGGATGTTGAAGGAAAAAATACGTTAATGCTTCATACAAGTTGCTTGACCTAATGCAAAATAGTACATTAGTTTTCATAATAACACTGTATTGAGGTTTGATCATATACCTAATAAGTCATGCTCATAATAGTACAGCCAACTAAAGTTGAATATGTTTTGCGAGGATTTTTGCTGATTTTTTGAAAAAAGCAAAAACCGGAAAAATGAAAGAAAAGTAGGGCAGATAAATAAATCTTTTTTTTATTTGTGTGTATCGCTTTCCCTTAACCTACAGTCCATAAAACTCACCACTCGCCTGTGTCATATAAATACGTACATACATGTAATATTTTTTATACACATACGCTTGTTCATGCTCATAGTTCATAGTTATCCATTGTCCATGACTTGTGACATTTTTACACCTGTCCCCTTTCTATTCCTAGCCTCATATATATTTCTTTCTGCATGTCCATCACCCCTGTAAATTCTCCATGGACTCGTAACTCCCATTTCTCACTTCGATTCAACAAATTCGGCCTTGGATATAAATATTTATGTACTAACAGCAAAATCAGGCGGGGAAAGAGTACAAAACAAAACCCTTGGTTTTAGGAACGTCCAACAGTAGACTGTTGAAGTTGAAGCTATGATATACGAGCATATGGATATGGATGGACAATGAACAATTGGGAAGAAATCCAACTGTTATTAGCAATAAAAAATGGGCCTTTCACTTTTTACAAAACAGTTGACAGTCTTTTTATTTCCCATCCTGTACTGTTCTATTATTTTTTTACTACAATGGCACACCATGGGTCAAATTCATAAAGAGATTAATATCCCTCGTTTTATCTAGATTGTGTATTCGTTGGCTATGTTTTTAACAATTTTGTGACTCGATAATTAGAGTGCTAAAAAACTGCCTCCAATTTTTTTGCACAGCTCGTCCGATCACAGTCTGACATTGCAGATATAATTCTTGTAATCGTCGTCACGGCCATTATTGGACAAGACGACATGAATAGAAAATTGAGCGTTGTCTTAAAAGAGACTTTTCTGCTCTTTTATGATGAAGCCCAAGGTGTAATTAGGGAGAAAAATGCGCTCTTCCAAGATGTTTTTTTTCCTTTTATGTCCCTAGAACTAGACAATTGGTTGGAATTTATAAATGCTGCTATGATATATCTTGTAAAAAATCGGAACTCCTAAAGGGTTACGGACTCATTTTGACTGTAAGAAGATGTCTCCGTGTGAACAGACGAGAGGAGTGACAAGTTACAACTGGGCGTCCACCGGAAAAGTCAGTTGGGGAAAAAAAGTCTCACATAGTGCAACGGACACTTCGTTTCTACATAATTGATAGGAAGAAAGGAAAGGAGTCAAGCTTTCACCCTCATATTTTTTGAACGTGCGACTTTAAAAAGTTCAAGTAAAGGACGCCCGTCAAATAAGGGAATTTAAATTAAAAGAGTACAAATTCGTATCAAGTGGACCGCAACTTTTTCGCAAAAATTTTATGCTAAAAAAAGTAAGAAATAAAACGACACAATCTCTTTAAAAACAATTTATTTTAAAGTGATCTTACGTAGTTTATCTTCTAAGAGATTCGTTGATTTGGGACTAACAACTGAAGCCACCGGATACGAATTTTATTGTAAATATATATAACCTTGTATTGAGCATTGCATGTGCATTGTACATATACAGTGTTTATGGCGTTATCTATTTACTACTTTTTTAATAACTGCATAACCGAGTAGTTTATATTGTAGCTCATGGCTGAGCTTAAAAATGAGATGGAAAAACTAACTGTATTCCCAAAAAACTGAAAAAAATAAAGTCGCGTCGCCAACAGTCTCGTAGTTTGTCACATTACAACGTGTAGATAGTATACAGATACATACCACTGAATGTGGAGCATCTGCTTATTATTGCTAGTACGTTACGGGGACCGGGACCAAGGGAAGAGAAATACTGTTGAGAGGTTGAGACTGAGAGAAACTTGGTGCCGACAGGAATAAAGAGTCGAGGAGGATGGTCATATGACTACAGATATCCGTATACATGTATAACATTTGCACTTACTTTGGCTGTGTCTAGCCTGCTAAATGGACGATGGTGAGGGCATTGGATTACATTACTGAGCACAGACACCGTGAACTGTGAGTCATTTCCATTGGGGAAAGGGACGAAAAACGAAAAAGGACGACCAGGGACGAGGGAGAGCAGAAAAAATTCCAGCAGACTTCTCATCTGTATGTATGTACATTGTACATAAGTGGGAACGTGTGAACAGTGAACAGTCTCTTGTATACTTAGGATACCATGCAGTGCATACATAACAGCAAAAAAGGAGGACAACAAATTTCGGTGTCAGAACCGGTCGGACCGGCAGTCCGAAAAATGGAAAAGGAAAAAGTTCTTTGAAAATTATAGAGTACGGACTATGTGCAATGCCTGCAGTGTGTGCAAGGAAAGGGCACTCAAGTTTTCTCTTTTACATTTGCATTTTTGCCTGCTCTCCTGTGACTGCATATACTTTTAATAGAGGCAGACAGTTAAATCGTACAACCCTGCTAAACCATAATCTTCTGTATGCAGTCTTGGTACTGGGTATATATAGAAATCATATATAGACCGTATTATGATGCTAATGGGCAATAATAGTACAGTAAAATAATAAATGTAATAGGGACAACTTCAGCTTCAGCGTCGGCTTCAACGTCAACTGCAACTTACATTTTCTCCACTCAATCTTGCTGCTGTGCTGTGTAGGAACAGGAGGGAGAATGAGGTCAAAAAGCTCTCCCACGGCAGCCATCAGGTTAAATTTCGATGGTATTATACACAGTTATGGTCGTGACACACCTTGACGAGGAATAATAATTTTCATTTCGTTGACATCGTTGCCCCACATTCTATGTATCGTATTTACACTACATACCATCACTTCATATCCCACTTTGTTTATATCCAAGTTATTATACATTATAGGGTAAAAGTCAGCTTGTCTGACTTTTGGAAAGTTTCTGTCGTTTTACTCCTGCCAGTTAAATTCAAATTAAGTGGTTTGGTTTGTTTTGTTTTCCCCTTATTCGACGACTCTGCTAACAAAAACGGTCACAATTACTCTTATTATATTGCACCCTTTCCCAAGTTGTCATCAGGGAAAGAAGAAGAAGAAGCGGGCGCTTGATTCTAATTTAGAATGTAGGTGAAGCAAAGATTAAAACCCGGGCCACATTTTGTTGTTAGTTACGAGTTACAGGCCAAGAAATCATAACAATGACAGCTGTATTATTGTAGAACTTCTGCATATGTATGCAGATGAAAAGTTAAATTGTTCATTTCATTTGTCATCACCATGATGACGAAGGTGATGACGGAGACGCTCACACACCCTTTCGCTTCGCATGTCTATTGTTGCCCATTTACCTTAATATTTAAATAAAAGTGCTCCATACATATTGTGTTTACATAAGCGTTTGCAACATGTTTACGTTCAGTTTTTCCTTTTAAACTATATATAGGAGAAAGCACACGGCAGAAAATCGCACGTTTTCATCGTTATCATAATTATTTTGCAATTCCCGGCGTAAAAGCCGGAATGAAAAGAGGAAATGGACAACCGACAACAACATGGACAATGGACGACAGCCATCTCACTCACCGACTCAATCGCACTCAGCCATTCACCCATTCATTCTTTTCTCATGTATCGACTGGCCTCCTGTTTTTCTAGTCGACTCAATAGAACTTACATACATTACAAATGGTTTTTTGTTTGTCGGTTTACATTTCGTTCATTTCCCTTGCACATTCTACACTATAATGTAGATATTTGCTCGCCACCCTCTTGTTCCCGTCATCATCATCATCATCACCAATCCATTATGGTTATAATATGTATCATCGACGGCCATTCTTTATATTGCCATTATTCTCTTTTGTCTTCTTTTCCATTTCCACCTTTTTTTCTCGTTGTGATGTTTTTATTTCTCTCCTTATTCCTTACCACTGAAACTCTATGTCTTTTTACATGTAAACAAAGCAATAGAGGGGATTTAAATGCATACCACATGCACATTGCTATTACTATGTATGTATGTAAATAGCCTCTCTCCGCATGGGCCGCTCTTTATTTCTATTTCTTCCTCTTTGCATCCCACCTGGAAATCTATGTACAGAATTCAGAATGTTTACATACAATCCATAAAATGCAATTCAAGAAATGCATTTATCAACTATTTCCCCCTCAAATGTCCAAATAAAGCTGCTTTTGCTGCATGATTTCCATGGTAAATCAACACACAATCAAGTCAATAATGTGTAGTGTTTAGTACCTGCATGTTTTCTATGATGTCAGCATGTATATTAGTTACTAAAGTTGGAGAAAGTTGAAGGCCTGAGCTTGAGAGCTTACTTCTTTTCGTAGATACGTGTATTTATGTATTGTACTCGAATGTATTGAGAGACATCAGATAAAGAATGGAACAGGAATAGGAGAACAAATTACGGGAATTAGGTACACTCTAAACATTCTATGAACTTTTGTAAACGTACATACATACATATGAATACACGTTCATCCTACGTACCAATTGGACTCCAGCAGAGCATTTGAGCAGTGCATTGTTTGAGGAAATTAGAAAAGCCTAATGGTAAGTGTATCTATCCTGGACAATGTACAAAAATGCATGCTCTCCTTCAACATATGTACACATGATTATCGTTATGACGATGAGGATCACGCTCATTTTACAATAGTTTCTTATTCATATTCGTGTTCATATTTACATTGATACACATGCATAAACGTATGGAATATGGAGCTAACAGCTAGCTTACTCCTACATGTAGATTAAAGATAGTCACTGTTCCATCCTTGTGCCATCACCGGCTTCTTTACACAAGACATGTCAGGTAAAATTTGGGTGAAAATTGTCCATTAAGGTGATTGCAGTTTGGAAAAGAAAAAGGAGAGTGGATTCCAGTGGACTGGCAATCATGGGGAAAATTTTGGAATTGGGCAATTTACTTTGTGGGCAATACTGTATATTATGCCCCTGTACATCGTTTTATACTTTTATGTATGTACAATATAGTTAGGTGCAATAATAACAGTTATTAATTAAATTCCAACACACATAATATGTCAAAGTTAAAGGATTGAGTTTTAAAACTTTTGATTGCCTGTGATTAGAGTGCAATTACAAAATACTGCTTTAAATACGACTCAGGATTTTTGTTTATTTTAAGCTTGCGTGCCCTCAACTCCCCTAAATAAATGTCCTTCTCCTTCTCATTCACAGTTCATACAAAGGAAAGCTTCACGTTATTCTACAGCGACATGCAGGTATATAAATTATACGTATAAACTCTCGCGGATTTAGAGTCGGAGCTGGTCACCTTATCGTCATGATCTTTGACTAACTATATACATAAAAACAGATGATATATGTACGTGTATAAGACAGGCATGGTCTAAATACATAATTCTGGTTCTTGTATCTAAAGTATACTGTACAAGGCTCGAAATTCTGCGTGTATGTTGAGCTTCCTAACTTCGCCTTATATATACGAAAATGCACACACAGTTTTTCAGTTTCAAGAAGAAAGGACTGAAAGAATGGGGGAAGAACTGCAGTCATGTGAAAGCGGACCAAAACAATCACAATCCTCTGGCCGCTCGATAAGTTACAGTAAAAGTGAAGGAGTAAATACACGTTTCGATGAAGTCTACATGATATGATGATGGAAGCTTATATTATTATATGTATATGAATGATATGTATTATTATAATGATCTAAACCCAAAGGAAAAAACACGTGTAGAGTAAAGAGCATAGAACAGAGTGCACTGAGCCCCGTATATGTATGCATACATAATTGTATATTGTAAGTATATGTGTATTGTTCATAGTCCAAAACATCTATTCATAATTCTATGGAAAATACAGGTTTTCTGGATCTATAAAACAGTGAAAGCATTCACAAAGAAAAAGAGAAAAAGAAAGGCTATTGTGTTGAGCCACATACATATGTCATATATGTAACAGGCATTATTCTTGTGCATGTATGTATGTGTGTGTGTGTTTTCTACAGTCAGTCTCAATTCCATTTGACTGTTAATATTGGACTATTTTACGTTTCACATGGCGAACTCACACACACACACATGCAGGAAAACATTTTCTTTTTGTACTGCTGCATGTATACTGAAAAACTTTTTCTATGCATATATAACATGTAAGTTGTAGTGTTTGTATTCTACTTGTACACTGTACATACATAAGTTTCACAAATTCCATTTTCGATGCATAGTTTTATTGTAGTTAGTGTGCTCTGTGTATCTTTATACATGTAGAATACATTGTTATACATTATACAGTAAACAGAATAGATATATGTACTTAGAGTAGATTGAGGCTTTCATAAAAAAGAAAAAAGTTTCGAGTTCAATCCAACCAAACACACACATACACACACACACACTTACATTACACATATGTACAAAAAACAGGAATAATCATGGGACCCATAGTTTCCACTCGTTCGACTCAAAGTCAAACTTCAACTCAAACTTAAACTCCACTCCACTAACTCTTCCTCGATTTCGCTCGACTTGTACCAATACTAACATTTAACTGACTCACACGTTTCTTTTCTTTTTCTCTGCTTCTTTTTTCCTACACTCTTACCTTTGCCTTTGCATTTCCCAGTGTTTATTCTTCCCGTTCATTGGATTCCCCCGAATCTTATGCTTCTTTCCCCCAATACTTCTTCACCTCAGATTTTATTATAGATTTGGATTTCCAACTATTCCCTCTTGCTCTTGGATTCGTCACGTTCTATTCGAAACGAAAATTTGGATCTGGATTAAGGTTTTGCCTTTATCTCTCTACCTTGTGCCGGTGTATGGAAGAGAAGGCGAAAAAGTATGAGACAAAACAAAAAACAAAGCAAAGAAGTACTAATCGCCGTATACAATACAGAAGTTATCGAACGTGAAGGTGGAGTGTAGTATAATATATACAATATACAATGTACAGTTGTGTGCTCGCACTGGAAAGTGTTTATTGCACATAAATACGATATAAATATAGTGTGTGTGTGTTCCATTTCCATGTTGATCGTCATGTGACTGCCTAGAGGAAACCGAAACAGAAATAATATTTATCGGAAGTCCAGAGCACATAAATAAACCCGTGGAGAAAATCAAATGCAAACGTCATCGTTCATCTTATTGCCATTGCCTTATAGTCTCATGCGACTTGAAGAAGAAAGGAAAGGCACCTGGGTAATTCTAGATGGGAGATTAGAACAAGAGGAAGAACAAGAGATTGAAGTTGAAGAGGTCACCATGGATCTACAAATATGTACAATGTACATATAGGGGTTGATTCCGGAATGAGATTTTTCCAATGACTTTTGCTCTTTTGTGGGTGCGAATGCCAATGCCAAAAGACTAAATGTTAAATGTTAAGCCACCCCACAACTTAACTTTGTAAATTTGTCGTTTGTCATGTGTCAGTAGTCTCTTCGACATTTTGCACGAAAAATTCTAGTTTGGCATTGAAAATTTGCAAACGACACATACATATATAAGTAGAATGTAGAAATGGATATAAATAAATTAGTACCGAGAACGAAAAGCACAGTAAAATGTCCAAACGGAGCCGCCAAGGATAACGACGGCCATATTACTTTTATCTCCAGTTTTGATCAACGTGTTTCTACTTGTACTTGTATTTGTACATATTAAGATAGTCGTGGCTAATAGGGGAGTGCAAACCCAAGTGTATGTATATTCAATATAATAAAACGAGTCTAGGTACATACATCAACATATGTATTATTGCTATTGCAATTCCGTTCTAATCACCTCCGCAGTTTATTCACATTCTCATTCGAACTCACATTGGTATTCGTATTCCCGTCCTCGCTCCTTGTCGTCCCTATACTGAAATTGTGCTAATGCTAGTACCAAAAGTCAAGCAAACCAAGTCCACATCTATCATTTACCATGGTCAACGAGCAAAACAACAGCGACAGGCAGAGGAACGGCCAAAGCCACCCAACACACTTTTTCCACATTTGCCATTTTACCTCTGATTGCTGCTGCTCTTGTTGACTCTTGTTGTTTCGTCTCTCAATCCTCGACTTCGACTTTCGACGACCAGCCCCGAACTCAAGTCTCGTCAAGTCAAAGCAAAAGCAAGTTAACCCAATTAAATTCAAGTGCCTGTGTATATATTGTACATTGTACATATTTGTTTTTGTTGAGTTTGCTGCGGTTTGACGCTGTTCTTAAATCTATTGTTTTAACCAAAAATTCTGAATACTACGTATGTACGCACATACCGCGCTACGCTACATACATAATACAAATATACATGCATACATTTTAAACTGCTGACGTTCTTTTCCGTTGGACTAGTGACATACTAAAACACAAATCAACCCATGTGCCCACCGCCGTAACTTGAAAACGTGCTTTAAAAAACAAAATTTGATTTTGATATCAGCATTGTGACTTGTCCAGCTTGACAGCTGCATTTACATTTGAATTTTTCTGCCTGTCTTCTGGCTGATTGCTCCTGCTCGTCTATCCCTTTTCGAGTGTTGTTCGTTCATAAATAATAAATAATGCAGTGTTATCTACTGTCCTGTGTATGTGCCCAGTTGAAAGCAGTTTCTCAGCCCGTCAAAAGTGAAAAGTGACAAAAGAAGGTCGCAAGCGAGGCACAAAAGGTCGGGTTTGAAAGTATTGTATTATATAATAGAATCGTCCTCAGCCTACAGTACTTAAGTCAAAAGTCAGGCGGACTTTTTGGTGACAAATTGTGTTTTTTTCTGCTGACAAGACAAACATAAACCCAAGCAAAAGCAACAATATATTCCGCAGCAAAAATATTAAGGTTGTTGCTTTTTTAAATGGACTGTATCGTAGTACGTTTTACAAAACGCATGGAGCGAAAATCAAATCAGCTGCAAAGCTGCAGGTGTTTGTTCATGAATATGAAAGTGGATTGTGTGCACAGATTTAATTCAAGTTAAGTCCGAGAGACGAGAAGAAAAGTGGAAGTGAAATAAAATAACTATCGCGCAATTCCATCACAGCAATAATAATAATAACATTATATAATAACAATACCATATAATATTAGCCAGTTGCATGGAGTCTCTATGCATAAATACCTGTGTCTCTGACTCTGCACACCTGTTCAATTTTAGTTTGTGTGACAAGCCTAAATTTAAACCTTCATGGAATTCTTCGCCTCTATATGCACAAGTTTGACGAGTTACTTTCAAATTTAAAAACAAACACACAAAAGGCTGTCATTAGTTTAATCCTACATTCACTCTTTATTATACGGTATAAAATACGTATAAAGTGCTCGTTGTGAAAAAAGTTAGTTAAATAATTTAATACTGTTTTTGAGCCGGAGAAACTTACAGCTGCAGTTTGTATGCGCATATATAAATAACCGACTAACTATAGGAACATTCCACAAAGACTCGGATTCCGTTTCGATCAGAACAAAATTCTAATCACAAGCTAATCCCCCAGGCTACAAAGATATACTACATGGATAAAGTGCAGATAGATAGAAGGGAAACGGAAGGAAAATATTCTTTTGTGCATACACCGTGCTTGATATAATCTAATGTACAGGACAAAACTCGAGACGTCACAGTTAATAATATTAAGTAAGAAGCTATACAGAGTATTTTACATGTACATGCAGACCTCAAAGATATAAGCACATTTCCATTAGTGCTAAAATTAAACTAAAGATAAATCTAAGACTGAAAGATTTAGATTCAGATTTAAATCCAAAATTCTATCTCGACTCCATCTTCCATTTGAGTGTATGGATTTGGATTTGGATTTGCATTCATATTGAAAAGAGGAGCGGAGACTGTCAACACGGGCACAAGTTTTTTCAGCGTTGCCGACAGTAAAAACCGGTCTAAAAAGGAGGATCTAAAAGCAGGGGAGAACGAGACAGACAACAATAGTGAAAACACAGCAGGCCAACACTGATGTAACCTGAGCCAGAGGAGAGTGGAGAAAGTGGGAAGATGAGAATGGGTAGTGAAAGCATTTGTTAATTAGACACTTTCACCTGAGGCAATCTTGTCATTTTATGTGAGCCGGTGCTACATGGGAAAATCATTTAATACAAATACAATGCCAGTGTATAGAACAACAGACACATTGAGAATCAGCAGACGTAGGCTTGAAGAAAAAGAGAAAGGAGAAGACTCAAGTTTCACTCACAGTCTCTATTTTAATTCTGGTTCACGGGAATTTACCCATCTGCACATTTATTAGACACTTTCTCTATCACCGTCTACATACCATACTTGAGCTCAAGAACAGAAAGCAGGAATATACATAGAAATAGAAGATGCAAAACTGAGAGTGCTTCATCTACTCAAACTCTACCGTGCATATAATACAGTGAAATTAGAGCATCCCAGCTCACTCACATTTCCATTTCTTCTTCTTCTTCTGCTTCTTTCTTCAGCCCCTTTGTCCTTGTCCTTTTCTTTCACATTGTAGCTGACGCTGTCTCTTCAACTTGTGAAGAAAAAGACAGGCGAAAAATCCTTCAACCAACGAACCACCATTTCCCGTCTGCATCCATCCTGCCATTTCCCAAGATCTGCCCATAGCCCTCGGGCAATTACTGGAAAGGAGCACAACAACAGCTACATGGTCCCAACCCAGGCCAACAAAACTACATAATATAGAGAAAGTCCCTGCAAAAAATAAATACTAACAGCAGCCAACTAAAGGAGCAGCAACAAAAACAAAGCCCAGACAACTAGCAATCTTTCATCTCTTGACGTTCTCTCCCAGTTTTTGTCCTCCAATTTTCCACCTTTCTCTATCTTTGGCATCTGCACCATTGTGAGCTCGTATTGTATCGTATTTCCCCTTACTCAACAACTCAAAGCAAAAATAGAAAAATGATACAGATAAAGCTGTAGACTTCAGCTTTGACGTTGACTTTGCACACGAATGCTATCCAAACTTGTATAAGAAGATGAAGAAAGTCTCCTTATATTATACATTGTACATACATATATCACAGATATTCAGTTATTATTAGATTATATGTACGGTCACAGTTTGGGACG
>JAQIVE010004536.1:0-14386 GCA_034698285.1 Sminthurinus bimaculatus | reverse complement strand
CACGTTTTTGGGGCCAAATAATATTGCAAAATGGGGCCCAAACTAGTTTTTTTGGGGGTCGGTTTCTTTTATTTCCTATGAAAAAACAGCCCATAAAATGCAATGGAATAAAGATCAAGGAAGTTGGGAATTTTATGTATATTATGCATACACAGTAAAAGAAGAACAAAACACTGTGATGTTTAATCTTCCCATTTCTTTTCACTAAATTTTGCATACACATGTAATATTTTCGTACGTCTATAATATTATAGGTGTGCATAGCGTAGGTAACTAAAATTAAAAGCTGACTCTCTTTTTTCCAAACCTTTGGGTTTTCTGGGAAATGCCATTATAAATTGCGTTATTAATTTTCGTCTATGTACTATCTACCTAATATGTAACATGTATCATAGCAACTGACTCACAATCAGTCCTTTAGATGCCTTTAACTGTCTTTATACTGTATGGGAAACAAAATTCCGCGTGAAAATGTCAAAATAGTTGGCAGTGGAATTTTGCACATTATTACACATGTTAAAATTTGATGCAACGTGTATAGTGTATAGACATTTTGCATTTGACTTAGTCGAGAAGCATATTATCAGACAGTCAGACCTCGAATACAGTACACAGCGCACAACACACAATGTGTAGAGTGTATAAAGGCCACGAAAAATGAACAATTTTATCGTGGGAAAGATCGCAAGTAGCGATACATACACAATAAAAATATGTATGTACATAATGCATATCTACATGAATAAATACGTATCACATAATATTCTATAAAAAAGCGAGAGTAAGTATATACACACTGCACTGACGATGAGAAGAGGATAATAAAATATGTTATTGGTATTAGGGTATTATGATGTTTAGTTTCCCTGTATATGCAAGGTGTAGTTTATGGTTAATAGTTAATAGTTAATGCACACTCACACATTTAATAAGGAAACTGTATTTTTATTCCTCACTTTCTCATCACTTCACCATTTTGCATCATTTTGTCATTGCCAGTGTTACTCACTTGTGCGTAGTATACTTACTTACTTATTATTAGCTATTTTAAAAGCTATGCTTTGTTGTATAATATTACGTAAGTAAAATGCAGTAAAGTTTGAAGCCTGCAGTTTCTTAAGTATTTTATGCATACTTTTATATTATTTACTAGGAAGAATTCTAAAAGGGAAAAATGGATATCAAATAGAATTTCAAAGTAAAGAACAAAGTTGCTAAATACTAAATATACATACACTTTATACTTGATATTATGATTTGATGCAGATAATTATAAAATAAAAACAGGTCAATAACAAACTACCAGCTAATAATGCTAACAATAATACCTACATATTTACAAGTTTCAAGTTTTACATCTTCCTCACACAATATTACTCATACTTCATACTTAACTCTCATCATTTAAAATGCTTGGGTGTACATAAATAAAATGGAGTTTGACAATGAAAAAACTGTACGATACAAATTATGATTACAAATTATATTGCTTAGTAATTATTATCATTTTTTACATCCTATCCTAAGTATTAATATTTTCCTAACTGTGATGATGTGACTCACCTTTCATTACCCCCAACGCAAAAGTAATAATAATGGTGGGTAAAAAAGCATTATTTTTATTATTTCATTATCAACGAAATGGTCCAGCCATCATCATAGTCATATCGTCAAGTCGACAAAAAGTTATTCACAGTTCACAGTCAACCGTTTGACTCCCGTTTCCGCCATTAAATTTAAGGTTCCCTTTTCCAGTTCCGTGTATATTATAATATTTTTGTGATTTACTTTTGTGTCATTCCCAAAACACTTTTTCGTCAGTAATTTTTTGCAACTTGTTGAGTCAACTTCAACCTATTTACTTAATAAATTGTCTGTGTGTATAGTGTTTATTATACAAAACAAGTTTAGCATTTAAAATTAAAAAACATGTTTCATAAATCAAGACTTTCAAAATTAGACTGTACTTTTCTAGTCCTTTTAATTTTTTTGAATTGGAGGGCAAGTCAACTAACTCATGGATTCCCTCAACTGTCCAGCCGAGAAATTTTTGCATCTTCTTCGGCTCTTCAATCTTCCGACGATTTCACAGATTCCTTTAAGGAATTATTGGAAGTTGAGACTGCGGATGTGATTGCAACCGTTTTGCCCGCGCCAACATCCTTGGCACAGAGTCAGAGTCAGAGTCAGTCGCCATTGTCATCCGACGATGATTATGGACAGTCAACAACAATTTTTGAACAAGGAGAACAGCCCGCGGAAGATCAGCATGAATCCACTCCGATCTCCGAAATAGTGGAACCGACCCAACCCGTTCCAGAAAATAATGAAGGTCATCAGGAGGAAGAAGAAGAACAGAAGGTTGAGGATGAAACCCAAGGAGATCTAGAAGCTAGTCAAGCTCCGGAGCAACCTGAAAAGGTAAACAGCACAAAGGACTCTCAAGATGTTGTTGCAGAACCGAAGCGGGAAAGAGAGCGGGAAGAAGAATTATACACCAATCATAATGTCCAAGCTAGTGTTGAGGTGGAGCGGAAGGAAGCCCTGAATTCAGATTCAGATGCAGAGAAAACTGAAAAAATTCAAGTCCCTGAAATAGCAGAAATACAATCAGCTCCAGTTGAAAACTCTGAAAACTTGGAGAGTTCCCCAACTCGCCTGAGCAAAAATAATGGAACCAGTGGTGAATTAATTGAGGGAAGTGAGTTAGACCAACTTGAACAGCCAGAGTCTTCAGATCCTCCTTTGCTCGCCGTTTCAGTATCGAGGGAAGAAGTAGAAGAAGAAGAGGAACCGGCGGCTGCTACAATCACTATTAAGGAAATAAATATTTTTAATAACGGTTCAGAATCACAAGATGAAAGGTCAAGGAGTAGCAATGACATTGGCAAAAATGATAACGACATCAATAGTTCACCTCAACTAAGCGATACGCTAATTAACAACAATAGTACGTCAAACTCCAACACTGATGCTGAACTTGGTAAGTAATAAAGTTGGAAAAAATACAGTGTTAGATGAAATTAAGAGTTTTTCTTTGTAGTTGTTTTTTTAATTCTCACAAAAGCAAACATTAAATTCACAAAATTTTGAATCGTATGATGTATGTATTTAAAAATTAGTCCCTTTGGCAAAGAAAAAAAAATCAGCCGATTGGTCAAGTATTCTAAGATCGTTGCTACCAAAATCAATGATGGACGTTGAAAATATAGTTCTTACAGTGGCTAAACTGTTTTAAAATTAATATACTTTATTTAGTTTTTCTGCATTATTAAATTAGCTCAATTAAAAAAAAGTTAAAATATCGTTAAAACTTCCTGTTAGCAATTAAAACCAACCAATTTTGCGCAAAATTGTGCTTTGTATAAAATTGCTTGTTTTTATAGTCAATAAACTGATTTTTTTGACAATTTTGATGGTGCAAAGTTGTGATCCATTAAATTTTTATACGAAAAATCTCCCATTAATTTTTAATTTCATAACAAAACGACTGTTAAAATTTAAAAAATGCTAGTCAAAAAACGTATTAACACGAGAAAAATATGATATTTGATGCAGTTTCCCTGGATGCGTATCTAAAGCATGGAGCAACGTATTACATTCAAAATGTCGAGGATGCTGTTGTAAGCATATCAATTCAATACTATAAAAAAATTTACAAAACATAGAGCCAAATTAAATGGCTGTTTCTAAAATCACGAAAAATATTGATATTTTTATCTTGTCCACATAAAAAAACGCCTCAAGTGCTTGACGGCTCACAAGCACAAATTTTTAGAAACCGGAAAGGGATTTATCCTTGGTAAGGTAACTACGGAAGAATTTTTGAGGGAGGATGGACAGATCTTTGACGCTTTTCTGACCAGAGCGGAGGAAGAGGGAGAGGATAAAACTAATGCGGGTATCTCAATAATTAACGCTAGTTTTAAATTAAAAGCTAATTTATTGTATTTATTTTATCATAAACTTACTTACATAATATTTATATTAGACTCGAATAGAGTTGCTCATAGAAACAAAAAATTCGTTTACTTTTCACCAGCAGAGTTTTGGCTGTCATCACTCAAGTACAACACCAACGAGGTGTCCATGACAATGAGCAACAATGGGTCGCCCATCAGAAACTCGATGCAAATAATAATTCCCACAGACTCCATCACTCCAAATTCGTTCCTCATTAAGTCCAAAATACTGGATAAATGTATTCAAAATCAAGGGTATCTAATGAATGAAACATTTTTTCCTGTATAATTCAAATTTTACAATTTTTTGTACGATCTTTCGGCGGCTTTCTTTTAGTAAATAATATACAGATAATTTATTTTACTTTTTTACTTTGTATTTTGATATCAGGAAGCACCAAGGGATAGTTTATGCAGCTTGCGATGACTCGATCCCATCCCAGCAGTGGATTGCAAAGTTCCTGTACGAAGACGTCAAGGCAAAGCTTTGATGATGATTCAAGTCCAAACAAAAATACGAATAATCTCACAACAACATGTTCATTAATAGTTAACGGTTATTGTGTATTGTATATGAATGTATGCTCGTACAGTAGTGTACAAACTACAAACCCCATGTATTTATTACTCACTATAATATTTAAAATCATTTATTTATTCATTTTTCGTCGTTACTTTTCGTACGTATAACTATATGCTCAAACAAATAGATAAACAATAAATACAGAGTACACTGGATAAAAACTAATCTGCTTTGATGCTTTTTTTATCCATCCAAATATTATGTGTATAACATACAGCTGTATGTACTTTGTACCTCAATAAAAACGACTGAAAACTGACTTTTGAACTGAAAAAATGCAATGCTGTGTAACTATATCTACGTAACGTGGTTAAATACTCATTTCCGCATAGTTTGATATCTACCAAATTTTAGATGGGGGTCTCAGTCAAAAAATTCGGTTCATCAATATCAACGTTGGGGTCAAAATTTCCCTAAAAAGCTTGTAAATGTGTTTGAGTACAGACTATAACTAGACCTATATTATAAGGGAAGACAAGCTTTGATACACACATTTTACCCTTGAACTCTGTCAACCATTGTTGTGCATATTATACTGTTTCTGTTTTTCATGTTTCTTCCGCTGGTGACCCTTTTCCCTTTGTTGCTCATGTATTTTGTATTTAGTATGTATATATATGTAAATTCAGAACAAAAAGGGTCCAAATCTTCCCCCGTCTCTCTCATGCTCTATTCATTCATCTGGGGACTCTCAACTCTGTACAATCATTATTATTTATCAAATAACATTTTATTCTCCATGGAAAATGACGACTGCCTTTAAACTAGTAAAAGACGACACAATGACGACAAGTCCGGATCCGGACGAAATCACAGAAGCAGCAGCAACAGCAGCCGGGACGTCACAACATGGGGGAGTCATGGCCAACTTTTTGGTAGGAAAATATATAATCCAAAAAAATTGTCATTTATTTACTCCCTACTTGGTAAAAAGTAATAAACAAGGTTTAACTGTTAAAATTGGATTTTTGATATTATTTTCTCGTTCAGATTCGTAGGAAGGTGTTCCGCGAGTTGATGACGCCGACTGGCCTGCTCAAATGCCGTCTCGTTTGTAGTGAATGGGAAGCGGAGGCTTCATCTGTCCTTGAGGGGGGAAAATTTGAAAAGAGCCTCAGAATTTCCTTCCGCTTCTCCTACAAGCGCCAGACCTTTGTCAGCTTCAACGAAAATCGGTCGGGGCGGACGCTGCGGGAATTTTTGGGGGATCGGAACGGCCGAGGTGATGGTGGTGAAAATGGTGGCGGTGGTAGTAAATTTCTCTCAAAGTGCTGTACCTTCTACGCCTTCCACGGCGGGGACGTTGGCCAAGACCCGGACGCCGTGGATTTTTTCATGAACCCGGGATCCAACATCCGCGGTTTATTCTTGCGTCTAAAGTATGAGACCCATAAAATATTCCCCCATAATCTGTCCCTTGGCAGCCTGATGAATCTCCTTTTGCGGTGGGGAGAGTCCCTCAAGTACTTGTATATATGGGGTTGCTCCGCGGATTGGGACCCCCGCTACGACCGTCTTGTATATCCGCATCCCCCTCTGGATTCTTCGGGGGATAAAATGGTAGAGCCCCCCCGGATAACGCTAACGGATGACCTCAACGCCTCACTCGAAGAATACACAAGTCGCTATTGGAAGGAGACGACGACAACGGAGGCCGAGGACCGGGCGGACATGAGTCTGCTGCCCGCGCTGGAGGTCTTAAAAACTGTCCTGTTATGCTCCGACTTGACCCTTGACCTGTTGAAATGGTGTCCAAACCTGAGAGAGTTTATCGATTACCACATTTGGAATCTCAAGGACATTGTCCAGGAAGAAAAAAAATTCCACAAGGTCACAGCCGGGTTTTTTCCCTTCCTCAGGCTGTCTCGACCCGTCCTCACCCAACTTGCACTTCAACTACCCCGGGAAAACTTGCCAAAGCTGAAAAAATTCGGCGTTTGCGCCCATAAACTGGAGGATCGAGGGGGAGTTGAGGAAAAGGACCTGACACTGGAGCTAATGCTGATAAATCGGATTTTAGATCGGGGTCAAAAGTCCTTGGTCAAATTGTGGAATGTGCTGGATTTTTTTCGATTTCCAGAGATTGCTCTTCCCTACTTGGAGAATGTGAGTCGTGTGGCCCAGTGTCGAAAACAGGCCGAGGCCCATTCTTTGTTGTTGGATCTGGACCTAGCCAAGTTTCTTCCAAACGTAAAACACCTGGAACTGAACCGCCGTCCAAATTCGTGGGAAGAAATGGGTGTCATTGATGACTTTGACGGTTGCCTTCCCATGACCTCCGTGACACGGTGCACATTTTGGTTTAGTCTAGCCAAAACTGAGTCCCTGACGATGGGACGGGTGAAAAAGATAAAACGTTTGTGCCCGAACCTCAGCCACATTGAATTTTCCATGAGCCAAGTTCCCGAGAGCCTCCCTCAAATATTTCTGTTGATCTGGCAAAATTTTGCGGAGCAACTCCGCTCGCTCACTTTCCGCTTCCGCTATGAGGAACCGTATCGTACTTCCCGGTCTCAACTTACACCTCCAGACAATGTGGAGGCCGAGATTTTTTTGCGGGACAAAAATTGGTGCGATCGACTAGATGCAGCCATCACGGGCTTGGACGTCCGAGTTTGTCAACTCCTTAGAACGAATCCTCTTTGCCACACGCACACAATGGAGGGGGGCAAAGATGAAGGGTGCCGGACAATACGGAAACCAAACCAGCCGGCTGTTTTGGACATGAAATGTGAGTGCGGCCATGCTCATTTTTTTGTAAAATTTGATATTTTGCCCATGAATTGTAAGTATGTATGTACATATTGCTAATAACTATTATTTTTTTAGATCTCGAGTACATGGAAATAAAAATTGGATCCTTTGCTAGTCCCTTTTGCCTGTTTTCCCCCACTGCATTTCTTTATGGATTTGACTTATTAGGGCAGCAACAGTATTTTTCATACAAATTTCCACCTCAATTATTATTACATACTATGAAATATGAAACATGACTATGAAGAGTTAAAAAATGCTCGCGTATTTCTGTTTTCTATAATATTGTACATACTATGGGCATAAAAATGAATGCGCTCATCGCAAAAAAATTGAATCTACCTTGACTTTCAAGTACGTATACATAAATTCCACATACATTGGAAAAAATTAGATGCACCGGGTTGTTTTATAATCCTTCCATTCTTGTACATATACACTCATATAAATACAAATAATATCATGATACATGTAAAAATACCTGGACTGCAATTAACTAAACAAAATTAGCTGATAACAATAAAAATATGTTCCGATGTGGGTCCAAGTACTTAAGCCAACCCAACCACCGTTTTGGTGTACGTGACTTAATCGTCGTCCTCCACAACCGTGCAAAAAATATGTACAAATATTATACTACAGCTTTCAATTACGAGTATATAATATATTTAGTTGGGATAGGTTGGCCCAACCTTTGATGACACTCAACTCCTTTAAATTGGGCTATTTATAATTTTAGTAAGGTAAATAAAACACGCGTGCTCTCGTTGTACTAAACACAAAACACACACACATACATATATACACGGTTTTATCTAATCAGCCTGTTGATACTTAAATAATGCGAGCGACTCTCTTTAGAATTCCCAATTCCCATCATTAATCATTATTACGTAGCCAAAATAGCGGAACAAGAAGGGATGGATGAAACAAAATAGTATAATAATACACGTATAGTATACGTGTGGTCAACGGTCAACCAGGCTCAATAAACTAACTATGAGGTCACGAATCATCTATCTGTATAATTGTAAGTACTTCACCCACAAAATATTATAGTATGCTTTATCGCCTCTTCTCGGTGCTATAAAAACATGCTCAACTTCACATGGGAAGGTCAGTCCAAGTTTGGGAGGAAGGTGAAGGAGCACAAGACAAAAGTCCGGGGGATAGCAGATTTTAGAAAATTTTACTAAATACTGAATAACAATGGTTCGTGTCCAAGTGATTGAGGTTATTGAGTCCGTCTCTCCGACGCATAAATCCCCATCGGATTTTGAGCTGGAGACAAAAAAAGCCCAGAATAAACTGGCAGCTAAGACTTCCGGATCTGAAGGGACAAAGGGCAAAAAGACATTGACATTGGCCACGACAAATCCACACATTATATCCTTTAAGCAAATGGAATATGCGGCCAAGGGTCCGGTCATTTGTCGAGCCATGGAGATTGAAAACGAGTTGAGACAGGGGGTGGAAAAACCATTTTCTCATGTGATTAAAGCCAATATTGGGGATGCACACGCTATGAACCAGCGTCCCATTTCCTTTATAAGACAGGTATGTAGGCTTTCTATCAGGAATAGTTTTTATAATTATTTATTAAATTTTCCCTTAGGATGAAATCTTGTCTAATCTCATGAAAATTTGATGAGATTTGACAAAATCAGCAAATTTTTATAAGATTTCAATAATATTCATCAAAATGTCATGAAATTTTGATGAGATTCGGGAAGAATGCGACTTTTTATGAGATTGACAATTTTTTACGAAATTTTTTATGATATCTGGTAGAAAATAGTTTTGTAAAAAATTCTCGTGACACGATTTTGGTCGAAAAACTTTTATCAAGATTGTTCAACATTTGATGAGATTTTGATGGAATTTCATCAAAATCTCACCAAAAATTGTCAATTTCATCAAAATTTCATTTTTCAAGAGTTTTATCCAAGGATTTCATCGAAATCTCATTAAAATGTGATCAAATTATGTAATAAGTGATTCCACCAAAATCGTGTCAAAATTTCATGGGATTATAGGACATGATTTACTTCCACGAAAAGATAAAAAAAATTTTAACTTTTTTTGAAAAAAATATATTTTCTTCTCAAAATTTGGTTTTTAGGTACTAGCCTGTGTTTCATATCCAGAATTGATGGAAAGTTCAAATTTTCCAGCCGATGTCAAAATGCGGGCGCAGAATATTCTCGCGGGATGTCGAGGCGGAAGCGTTGGTAAAATTCCCTGTTAATTCTATCAACATGAACTTGAGCCGTTTTTTTTCAAAAATTGCCAATTTTTTGAAACAAAAGCTGAAATTGTAAATTGTAAAATGTAGGCTCATATTCAGACTCACGTGGAATGGAATCAATCCGTCAGAACGTGGCCAATTACATTGAGCGGCGGGACAATGGAATCCCATCAAACCCAAATGATATCATTCTAGTTGCCGGAGCTTCTGAGGGAATTCGGGTATGTATAACAAGTCGCTATTGCACAATAATTTTGGAAAATCATCATAAAAAACTGACAAAAATACTCAAAAATCACCCGGAAAATTACAACCGTCTTTATTTTCATCTCATTGTTCTAAATTTTCAGGCATGCTTAAAGCTCTTTAAAACTGTCGACAAAAATGGCCGAAAATCCGGGGTTCTCACTCCGATTCCTCAATATCCCCTGTACGCCGCTACTTTAAGCGAATATGACATGTCCAGGGTAAATAAATACAAAAATTCAACTTTTTTTAATCCACACATCTTTTTCTTTTACTTAATTCCTTGTATTATAATATAATATGTATTTTTAGGTCGACTATTACCTGGACGAGTCAAAAGGTTGGGCCCTGGACATAAAAGAGCTGGAGCGGGCGGTGGACTCGGCGAGACAAACTTGCAATCTCCGAGCCATCGTGGTCATCAATCCCGGGAATCCAACGGGAAACGTCCTGACCCGGGAAAATATCCAGGAGATCATTCGGTTCGCCCATCGGGAAAATCTCTTCATCCTGGCGGACGAGGTGTATCAGGACAACATTTATGAGGGCTCCCAATTCCTGTCCTTTAAGCAAGTCATGGTTGAAATGGGGAGTCCATACAGCGATATGGAGCTGGTGTCCTTCTTTTCCGCGTCCAAGGGCTTCGCCTGTGAATGTGGGATCCGAGGAGGCTACATGGAGATTGTTAATATGGATCCCCAGGTCAAGGATATTCTCAACGCCAGTGTGGCCGCCAAACTTTGTCCTACGGTTCTTGGACAGGTCAGTTTTATAAATACATGACCTGCTTTAAATTAATGAGAAAAAAATTAAAGAATTTGTGCGTTAATTTTAACAGGCGGCCGTGGACTGTATCGTAAATCCCCCAAAAGACTTTGAGCCCTCCTCATTTTTGTATGAGCAGGAAAAGCAGGAAATTCTGGAGTCCCTGGCAAAAAAAGCAAAGTTGGTGGAAGAAAGTTTCGCCCAAATCCCGGGGATAGAGTGTCAGCCGATTCAAGGAGCCATGTACGCTTTCCCCCGGATTCTTCTCCCTCCAAAAGCTGTCCAGGCCGCGATGGAGACTGGAACGGAGCCCGACGTTTTCTATGCCCTGGAACTACTGGAGACCAAAGGGATTTCGGTGGTGCCCGGATTTGGGGTTGGACAGTGTCCTAACACGTATCACTTTAGAACGACGCTGCTCCCTACGCTTGAGAAGCTGGAGGAAATGATGCGGGAATTTAAGGACTT
Organism: Sminthurinus bimaculatus; assembly: GCA_034698285.1. Lineage (NCBI taxonomy): Eukaryota > Metazoa > Arthropoda > Collembola > Symphypleona > Katiannidae > Sminthurinus > Sminthurinus bimaculatus. The sequence continues at coordinate 3,360 of JAQIVE010004536.1, read as the reverse complement.
TCATATTCGTTTCATGGAGAAATATTCATAAAAAGTGATGAAAACTTCCAATTTGCTTTACGACTGTTTAAATTTTAACGTTATGCATATTTAACGGCGACCTATTTTTGTACGTACAATTTTTGTCAATAAAAATCTTTTTCTACGTAAGTTTCACCAATTTTGACAGACGGTAGCAGGTTTTTATGCACAATTTATTACATTAACTGCTGCTAAAATATTATTTATAATTTATTGTACCGTAAAATTGGGTGAGATTGCAGAGTTTTCCAGTTTCCACCAACCAAAAATGATTTTCTACCATATTTTACCGTTTAGCTTCATCTGTTTTGCTTAATTAAACGACATTAAATATAATTACATAGAAAAAAGGCACGTTGGGAGATAACTCGCACAAGCAACTTGTCGGAAGCCCATTAAAAAAATATAAAATATGTAAATTTTACTTACGAGCAGCTCTAATGGCCTCCATAAAAAGATGTCACTTGATTACCTTTAATTGTTGTGGAGGTTTCCCGCAGCTGGTTTAGAAGCTGAACTTTGCCTATAAAGATACGCTTTGAGCGCATGGAAATAATTTCTACTTAATAATGAATTAAACCAACGAGCCAACGAGTGTCAAAAAATTCAGTGCCAATGCGTGATGTGTTTGGTTTAATATCATCACTTCGTCGTCAATTTAAGCACAGAAGTTAACTTGGCACCAACTTACGCAACAATTAAAGTGTGTAATCTTGTGAGTTTTTGTGAAAGGACTTTTTTAAGAGGCTAACTTATTGTAAGTAAAAAATAAAAACTATGGCTCCTTTTTAATAATCACTTTAATAGCAGGTTGTTCAAGTTATGAAGTTATTTCCTCACATGGTACCAGGTGGAAGTTTAAAGCACTTAAAAATCCCATATTTTTCTACTTTTTGATTCAATAAAACAATTCCGAAACTACTGTGTCGGTAGATAAATACAGGGTGTCCATGGGTTACGCAAGTTCTGAATTTTTTACTATTCAAAAACGAAAGAACGGAGATTTATTATTGCCACATGGGTAGTTTGGAAAAATTTTGCGGTTTTTTTCGGCATGGTAATGGCCAGACGTTAGGGGGCGCTGACCTCGGGGTCACAAAAGGTCAAACTTTGACCGGTCTGGAAAACCTGTTTACATTTGAATTTTCGCGCCGAATAAATTTTGTAAAAAAACTACAACATTTTTTAAGGGATACTTGTTTTTTAGTTTTTCAACATTCAGGTTCATTTTTAAATGACGATTTATTTAAAAACTCATGTTTCCCCATAGCCTTACGCAAACTTTTAAATTCCCACCTCCCAATTTTTTTTACAAATAGTCCACAATGCACTGACATTAGAACAAAAAATATTTTGGCGGAATTCCCCGCCGTTCAGGCGGGACAGTTTTTCAAAAAGTCGATTTTCAAAGAACTTTAAAAAATTGTCCCGCCTGAACGGCGAGGAATTCCGCCAAAATAATTTTTTCCAATGTCAGTGCATGGTGGACTATGTATTTGTAAAAACATTGGAAGGTGGGAATTTAAAAGCGTGGGAAACGGGAAAACATGAATTTTTCAAAACATCGCCATTTAAAGATGGCGCTGAATATTGAAAAACTAAAAAACAAGTATCCCCTAAAAAATGTTGCTGTTTTTTACATAATTTATTCGGCGCGAAAATATAAACAGGTTTTCAAGACCGGTCAAAGTTTGACCTTTTTTTGTTGTGAAATATTGATCAAAATTTTGATTCCTCGTATCAGGGGAGCAGGCAATCAAAATTTTTGCGACTCTTTTATGTATAAGCCGTTATGTCAAAGACTGCAGACTGCAGACACGTCTACGTATAAGATTTGAATGCACGAACTACCTGCGAGAGACTTGTGAATTATGAATATCGTCTATAATCAATTTATATGTAGGTATGTATATATAGTCAATAAATCTTTTCTATGCATTTGAATGATATTTTTGTGATTTAATTTTTGATTCTACCAAACAAGTTATGATAATGAAGTGCAAGGTCATCAAAAATGCAGTGAGCAAACGCCAGCGACCATGAATTCATGTTCTAAGAAACTTACCATTGAAGCAGACTCAAATTCTGTTGATTCATTCTTTCATTCATTAATTAATTCATTCATTCAATGACTTGGTAATGTTTGGGTTTAAACGCAAAGTTTTTTCTAAACCACACACTGTCGAAAGTTGTAAAACAAATCAAAGTGCTCACATTCAAAGTTTTCACTTTTCAAAGTCATTCTAAACTCTTTACTTTCTGTTTTTGCTCTCCAGCACCTTGACGAAAAAAACTAAATTTAAACGCCTGTTGTCCGCAAATAAATAGATAAACCATCTGTTACCATCTGTACTGATGGTTCTGTAACTTTGTTCCTGCTAGTACAAGTTTCTTCTCAAAAATCTTCACAAATGGGTGGCTGCTCGGAAACTGGTCGCTTCGAAGAAGAACCGAAGCAGACAAACTTAACGGCTATATCATATTTGCGATTGGTAAGAAAAATGGCCCTGTTTTGAAAGATATTGTTTTGTATTTTTGACCTTCATTTATTTTTAAACAAGGTGATAAAAAATGTGACATACGAGAAAACTTTAAATTAATTTAATTATAGTCTGTTTTGAACTGTTTTGAAAAGTTCATGTTATATGTTTTCCCATAGTGTTAAGTAGAATTCAAAATTCGCAAAAAGTATTTATGGTTACAGTGTCAATTTAAACCTATAATGTAGACAGATGGTCGGGAACTTCAATCGTTTAAGAAATGTATGTATGGTTCCACAAATTCATTGCAATGGTCAAATGTTTCTCTTTAGTTTCAAATGACGTCCACCTCAGAAAGACTCTTACTCGTTTTTGGAACGCTTTTGGCTGTAATTGGTGGATTTCTGTCAACAGGTAAGTATATTCTATTTTTCTTTGGTTACTTTACCTTCGGAAAAAGCATGAAAAGGTGATCAAGAGCTTTTGTTACGTACCTGGTCAAAAATCGCATCACAGCTGATTATATTGTCATAAGCTTTTTGTGACAAACCACACCAAAGTCACATGAGGTCATACTTCATTAAAAATTATTTTATTTAAACATACTATTATATAAAGCACGAACAAGGAATACAGTAACCAGCTTTAAATCTGTACTATCTTTAAATCAAACACTACATACAATATTTTGAAATTGATACACAAGAAAATTTTATCGTGATTAGCGAGGTTTCCATGGTCGAAAATTATTGAAAACATCGAAAATGGTCGAAAACTATTGAAAACATCGAAAATGGTCGAAAACTATTGAAAACATCGTAAATGGTCGAAAATTATCGAAAACTATCGAAAATTATCG
>JAQIVE010004535.1:0-14387 GCA_034698285.1 Sminthurinus bimaculatus | reverse complement strand
GGTTCATTCGCTAAATACCTGCCGAGATATAAAAGTTTCATTTTTGTTGCAGAAATTATTTGTCACCCTGTACATACGTATAGCTGCACTGATATAAGTGTACATACATACAATATGTGAGGCATTTATCTGTGTGGTATGATGGTGTTAAAGAAGTTTTCGTACACATGAGAGAGAGAGAGAGAAAGAGAGAAAGAAAGAGCCGTCAAGTACATTCTTAAGTGTGATATGGTCATACATGCAGAATGTTGTCTATTATCTGTCAAGTGGCCTTTATTACCGTATTATTCTATCACACTCTATATCCCAAAAGCCGTTTTTTCGACATGAGCTGTATTTATAAAATACCAGCCGGTCATTTCAAAGGATTGAAAAACAAGTCGAAACTAGGCTCTTAAAATTCATGGAGGAAAAACTATGTTAGTATGACAGGATTCTGCAGAAATACTCCCTTCTTTATGGAAATGTTGTTGAAGAAAAGACGTATAGAACGATTTGCAATTACTTCAAAAATGGAGTTGTGTTTACTGTTTAAAGTAATGCATATTTTTATGAAAATTTACAAAAATGCATACACAAGCAGTAAAATCAACAACTTGCATTTTTAAAGAAGCTTTTTAACTGTATTTTATATGTATGTGTATTGTTGCAAACAAGCTCAAGGGAAAAGCAAAAACTAAAAATCCACCAGAATTTAGACCAAGATTGTTTTAACCATTATTAAATGCTTGGACTTGCATAAATGGTAAATGGTAAAATATCTTTGGCATCTGCAAATTCATTTTCAAAATTAATTTTACCCGTCATCCCCGGATCCCGTAACAAAATCTTTCAAGTTTTGGTTAGTTTTAATCTCTGATCTTTCTCATGTACTCTGCTGATTTTACATTCATAATCTATGTATACTACCCAGAATACATACTACGCATCTAAAAACATTTGCACGTGGATTCTCTCTATCTAGGATTTAATTTCCAATTCGGATTCAGCTCAAGCAACAACAAATACGACCACAGTTAAGCGTAATGAGTAATGAACCAGGTTATCGTTATTCATGCCCTCATTTACATACCTGCATCAGATATCAGATATACAATAAATATCTGTATTATGCCTCAAACAATTTCCTATCTACTTTATCTTACACTTCTGCAATGGATTTAAATTGCTTTCCGCTTGCCATACACAAAATTAAAACTACATTTTGTATTGTACCTTGTATTATTTTGTGTATGAAGTATGTATGAAAATGATTAGTCCTACTCTTGTAATCACGTTAATTGGCGACGTTGAATCATCTCGTAGTTTGCATACATCTTCATATACATAATACGTATACGTATGGTGTATGTATGAGATTTAAGCCGGAGGAAAATTGAAAGGAGATTAAAGTTAAAATCAAACGACGAGTCGACGACGTCATTCAGGATTGAAATTGAATTTTGTCATTTTCATCATTTTGCTCATCCAATTTCAAACAATGGATAATAATTTTGCAAGTTTTGTCGTCAGCTATCTGTAACAATTTGTTACATTTTGTATTAAATAAGCTCGAGATTGTCTTTCCTGTTTCAAAGTAAACGAGAAAAAATAAATGCAACAACAATCATTTTTACAAGTTGTACACATTCAGCTAACCGGATAATCCGGATTTTCCTAATTTTGACCCACAAGCAGATACAGAATGTAAATATGAAAACAGATCGTATAGAGAAAATAGGGTGGAAATAATGTCAGGGAGATTTTCTTTCCAACGAGGTAAAAAACTAGATTTTTCACATGACATACTCACATTGGACATTATTAGATGTACAGACAATAATAAGCGGGCACGTTGTCAAAAAATAAACTGGGAATATGACACAATGTATGCAGAAGATAGGGCGACAGAGAGCAAGAGAAAAGGAAGAACTTGAGTTCCAAAAACAATAAAACGCATTTATGTCTCGTGTCGAGCATCGTCGTATCTGCATTCGCCCGATTTCCTCTTACTTACTATTTTGCACTGTATAAGTGTGGTATTATTCTATATACAATGGACACACTTACATATTATGCACACAGGATGACGATGACGCATTACTCTGGAGACTTTTCTATAAATGATAAAGTACACATAATATCCGAGTGGGTAAAATATATGGAGGAATCATAATACACAGTAATTGTCCTGTGACATAAAACTTGGCAGAAAAGTGACAAATTTGGCCCGAGAGAGAATTCCTCCACAAAAACACAATATGTACATACAACCAAGAGATAGAGATGTAAAAATATTTACACTTGTAACTACTACAAAGGAGAAAGAGTGAAAGAGAGAGAGAGAGAGAGAAGAATTGAGGGCCAAATGAAATTGACCTTTAAAAACAACCGTGAAAAGACAGAGGGGAGAAGCTACAAAAAAATCCATGTGTTTATCATATGTAAATACACATGTCGTTATCATATTATGATTATCATTGAGATTATTATTCTCATTCTGATTCTGACTGCCACGTTGTTCAAATATTTGCTTTGATAAACAACATGGAAGGTTTTTCAATAGAAAAATACACAAGAATAGCTTCAGAAAGCCGAGGGATGCCAAAGCTCGCGAATACAATATGTATACGGATGGAAACATGTTTATTCCGGAACTTGCTTCTCCAGTGTTTTCTGGCTCTTTCCGAGGTTGAAATGTCTTCATCCAACATGCAAGTATGTGTATGTGTGTGTGTGTGTTTGTGGAATATGTATGTATGTGTGTGCATATTTGGGTACAATTTGCACTCATACTTACGGTACTTACTACCATTATGTAGGGCAACCATTAATCTAATTTGGGAGAACGTGTAATACACATGTATTCCTCTAGCTGACGTATGTATGCATACATATTCTACGCGATCTTGGTGTTTTGGCAGGATGAACATGAACATGAGCTGTGAGTAGCGAATGCATAACAAGCTTCTATATTTTCTGCCCTCTTTCATTCCACTTGTTTTGCCTCTGCATTTCCCTTTGTCTCTGCCTGTCTCTGTCTCTGTCTTTTCACTACGTACACTGTATTTATACATGGGTGGATGTTTTGGCCTAGCTTGGTTTGGTTTGGTTTGGTCTGCTTTCTCTCGTTACTCTGTGTGCTGTATAAGTAGGATGGCTGGCTCAATTTCCCCATCAATTATTCATTACTTGGGCCTTATTCTCTGTTTCTTTGCTCTCATCTGTACACACATAACTACGTACGTATGTATATAGTATGTATACGATATACGTATGTGCATAGAGCATACATACATATTATGACACAGCACACACATGTCAAGTCACACGAGCAAAAGCTCTCAGGATCCAAATACATACATACAGATAAACGTACGTTGTACTTACTTTTATTTTATTTTTTCATTCTTCTCATTTTCCTTGCCTTGGACTCTTGACTCAGCTTCTTCGCTCCATGAATCACAATCAAAGTCAAAATCCAAAAAACTGTATGTATGTTATGTACATACCTAAAAGAACTTGAAGATAACCTTGAATTTTCTGAAAAACAAAATATCAGTGCATATGACACTTTTGCTTTCTAGCCATTGTTTTTATATCTGAATCTGAGTCACAGTTGCAGATTGATCTATGTCTTAAAATTACAATAGGAGATAAAACAATAAGGAAGGAATTTATGTCAGCTTCATAAGATTAGTTTTGGATTGTTGTTCTTTTCCTTTTTATTTTTGTTCTCTTGTACTTATGTAAAACTACTACTTGAAGGTTGTAGAATCCATGGAATTCTTGAAAGAAATCCAACTTAACACCACGTTTTTCTGTACTTTTCTATCTTCTCATCTCGCTTTTACTATAGGTTACCTATCAAGTATAAGCTTAACATATGTACACAGATATGTATATTATTATGAAGAGTACAGATAAGTTCATTATTTGGAATGTGTGCAATAAGTATCGGAAAAGTGTCGGATTTTTATGTTGTTGCTGACGTTCAAGTTGATGTACCAGCATAGCACCATGTACAATGTACAGCAGTGTATAGTGGAGCTGGATCGGTTTTTTCCTCGATGGATCCAAGTTTCCATGGCACAGAAGGAAGTAGGCTACAAGTGACATGATGACGAGGAATCGGATGAACTTGTATTAATGTACTACATACATACAGTCCATTCTACTGTACATTTAGACACACATGTACGTACTAAAGTACTGAGAAAGTGCAGAGTTAAAAACCAAAGACGAGGGGAGCTGACATCTGCAATGTACAATGTACATGCAGGAATGGGTAAAAGCTGTAGCCAAAACAAGGTTTTTTTATCAGTCTCATTTGCTCCAATTTTCCTCAGGCTTACGTACAACTTAACTTTAAGTTTGGTGCACACTTGTGCGTGTTCCCAGTCCAGTTGAGACAGAGGAAGAGACTGTAGGCAATACATGCATGTAAGAGGGAATTAAATTGTTACATGCTCACGGATCAGCAGTACATTCATATATGTATGTACGTATGTACTATGTATGTAAAGACCAAGATGAAGGTTCTGAGTAGGAAAAGCGTATGTAAGATGTGCAATGTATATAAGTATGCATGCATGCATGTATTGCATAGTATTGTACTGATATATTGTAGCAATAAGACGGGGAACCAAGACAACTTTCTCCCTGTCCAAGTCCAAGTTGTTTAACTCCAACTTCATCTCAAACTCAAACTTGAACAGCAACTTTGTGTGTCCATAGTCCATACTTGTTTGTTTCCAGGATGAAGTTCAGAGTTGCTCAATTATACCGAGTCTCTGGGTTGTCATGCCACTGATCGAACAACAAAGTATGAAAAGTAAAAGTGAAGTATCTTTGGAATTCTCTGCCTTTTCTTTCCCTCCATGTCTTGGTAGGCATCTGGGAACTAAATAAGAATTAGAATCACAATTCACAACCAGCTAAAACAGTATACAGAGAAGAAAAGGGGAGCTCATCATTTCCTTCTATGACCATGTGTAATGAAGCTATTCTATGTTTACATTATGCAATGTTATGTTATATATGTATGTATGCTGTGAAGAAACCCAGCAACGTCGTAACGGACTCGCAACACAACATCTCGGCCAAAGATCACGAAACAACACGACCATTTGCATTCTCAAAACTGAAAGTGGACGAGCGAAACAAAGTGGGAAAGGAACAGGGAGAAGGAGGGGAGAGAAAGCAAAACACGAGAGATATTCCCAATGGAGCAAATTAACATTAGAATAAAGGGCAAAGGAGCAGAAAGGGAGAAATTAAGAGGCAACAAGAAGCAACAACAACAACAACAACAACTGAAGACACTTGAGCAGGGATCTTGGAATGCTTTAGCTATACATACATATTATAAATATACATTATACATACATACATAATGCATATAATGCCCAAGCCAAAGGTTCGTGCTCAATTCTTGGCCTGGTCTCTTCTCCGTCTAAAGTCTTATTAAATCTCAAGTCTCAGTTCACAAATCTCAGTGTTTGTGTATTCTGTACATTGTACATATACATAGATACATGCATACATTGTATAAGCTTGAAAATTGAGACTAAGATTTGAGACAAGTGAGAGGGAGATTTTAAGAGGAGGATTGGGGATAGTGAATTCAGGGAACACAGAACAAAGGGAATTGGACGACAAACTGAGATTTGAGGTTTTGTCTCAATCCCAATTAAACATGTCCAATCTCCCAAGTTCTTGGCTAAGGTTTCTTCTCAAACAAACATGGACGATCTACAAGATTCAAGGCCTATGACGTTCCCTGCTTCGATTTTCATTCTACAATACAAGAACTAGAGAAAATGCTTGTAGTCTTGTGTTTTAGTTTATACAAAAAAAGTCACAGACATTTTACGTTGCTTAAGCAGTGCAGAACTGAAAAACAGCTTGCCGTCTTTGATAAGTAATCATAATGCTAATAAAATAGTCAATAATAAATTGTTTTGCATAACACTTTGTCATTTTTTCCATCCAGAAAAATAATAAAGGATAAAGTCAATGAGCTATTCTTATTCTACCTTTTTCATCTTTTTATTGATATTCCTATTGCATTTACATATGCAAGAAAGTTCCAACTTCAACCTGGCTATAAATTTAACAAATCAAATGCGTTTTAGAAACTTCTATACGGCTTCAATACATGGTTGAATATGTACATGGATTTAAGGTGTATTGTGTATAGTGTATGGTGCAAATGTATGTATACTTAAGAAGTTGGGAGAAAGTAAGAGAGGCGGCCAAGAAAAGAAACGAAATGAAATGAAATGGTGGGCCTAATCAAGGAAATAAAGGAGACAGGGAGCAACCGGGAGTGAAGCGAGAGAAGGGGGAAAATAGAAGCACGAAAGATAAATGGAGGAAATAAAAATGAGAAAGAAAAGAATGACAAGAAAATAAAGGAGATGGAGCGGAGGAGAGAGAAAGAGTGTAGGAAGAAAAGGAAGATGAAGTAGAAAAGTGAGAGAGAGAGAGAGAGGGGGGGGGGAGAGAGTCAAAAGGAAAGAAAAGAAAAAAGAAAGGCCTAAGCCAAGGAGTGAAGAATGTAGGAAATAATAGTAAATAGACACACGTACTAATGAAAATGGGATGATGAGAAATGAAAAGTGAAGAGAATGGAGAAAAAGCAAGAGAAGGATTGGAGGCATTGAATTTCCTCAAAAAGAAGAAGAGCAAGAAAAAGCAGCCAAGTATTGTATTGTACTGTACACTATACCGTGTAGAAAGTAGAAGTAGTCCTGTTTCTAGCATCTCATCTGTGTCTATCTATATACAAATGATATAGATAACATTGTAGTTATACAACACAGATCACATATCCCGTATCTGCTTATATCATTTTTTCATCGTTTGTATGTATGTGTCTGTGTGCAGTGTGCACCACCGCGATAGGCATCTCGAAACACATAATAAAACCAAAAGGAGAAGAAAGTGATGACGACAAGAGAGGCAAGAAGACGAAGACCAAGAAAAAGAATTAGAAGAAGAGCAAGAAAAGGGAAGAGTTTTTCAACTGCTTTGCTCTGTCCTTTTTTTCTGGCACGAATAAGGCACAAGGTTGAAAGCTCAGTCAGAGATTTCTTTGCTCGTCTTGACTCACTTCTCCTCACAATTTAAGTCAGTGCTGCTTCGTCTCGCCTCCAGCTTTCTCTTCATCTCTGCCATTTCTTTGCCTTCTTCTTCTTCTTCTTCTCCTGTTCCATCCTCTACAATTACAATTCATATTGTACTGCTGTATCTGTATTTTGGACAATATAATGGAGAATTCACTTCACAGAGAGAGTGTCGAATGCTACTTTTCCATTTTTCTTGTCTTTTTCTTCTATGTATTTGTTCTATATTCTACATCTACTCCTATTCGTATGTACACTTATTTTCCCTTCTCAGCTTTCATCAGTAATTCCGCAGTTGAGATTCCAGGAAATCATTATTGCCATTCTTTTTCTATTTACTTTCAAATCCAAATTCCATCCCTCAACCTACACCCACAGCTCTCGATCTCAATGATCTATCACTTGTACGCATTACACAGGTTTGACAGTTGTTGCTTCACGTTTCTTCCTCTTATTAACTCTACCTACTTCCTACATATGCATGGCTCTGACGCCGCAGAGTCAATTATAAGTGCAAAACGCACAGATTATCTGAATCAAATTAAGTAATTTTTGAAGGATTTGAGCTGGAATCAAGATTTGGATTTCAAATTTCACACCTCGTCTCCAACTTGATTTTTATTTCCAGCTGGTATTCTATACACATCATCATCACCATCATTATGAGCATGAGCATGGAAGAAGATTGAATCATCTTGAAAATGGTGCCTCAAAAACTTTTCACATTCAGCTCGGAATTTTAATTTAAAATTGAGCGTCAAGTGGGGGAAAGGAGGCGGAAATTGTAATAAGCCAACAAATTTGCGTATATGATCACTTGAGCTGAGGGAAAAGTGGGGAGTACATCTATCTACAATCTACATGCGTATAATGTATGTTGTATATATGTAAGATCGTCACCATTCATCATCTTGGTTTGGTGCTTGTTAGCCATGGCCTCAGACATATCATGTATGTAAACATTGATGTAGTACATGCATAGAGTATATAAATATGTACTTACTAGATATCCAAGAGATTTACCATACATTGCACAACCTTAAGGAAAATTCATATAATATAGTGTTGCGAAAGTGGAGCCAAAGAAGAAGAACTGGAACTGAGACTGAGACAGACTTATATATAGACAGCACAGAGCCAGAAGAAGAAGCGGAGGCTGAGACCGTGGAAACTGGATACTGTCCTGGTTGTACGCGGGTAGTTGATGATTCTTTTTCCAGTCTGCCTTCTCCAGTCTTCTCTCCTCTGGACTTTGTTCTAATCCTGTTAGCGGAGAGAAATTATAAAATGAAGCGCTCTACATTCCACACACACATACACGAATATAGAGACACACAGAGAGAGAGAGAGAGAGAGAGAGATGAGAGAGACACAGACAGACAGAGGCTTCTCTTCTCCATTTTCTATGTATATGTATAATGTATAATGTAGTTTCCTTGCCTCTAATATGATATCTAGGAAGAGAATGAAGAGAGTTGAGAATTTGAAACGTGAAACTAAAGCTGAGGCGGAACATAATATAGTCGACGAGGATGGGGAAAGAAACGAAAGAAAAGGAAGAAAAAGAAGACAGGCCCAAGCACAACAAGACATGGTAAGGAATTTCCGCACAGTCGTTTTCCCAGGGGAAAATCATCTAGGCGCTTCTCTCGTCTTCTTCCTTTCCACTTCTTACATACACATACACATCAGTATGTATATCTACAGAAGAAGGAGAGAAACCCAAGGAAAAAGTCGTCGTCTGTGCCTAAATTTTGCAGTTTGTTCCTTTTCCTATATTGATATACATACGTACATACACACCATTTCGCATCATATTTTATAGGACGTATTTTATATCTATTATATATTACGTATAAAAATTGTATTGGCTGTTTCTCTGTTTATCCCCTTACACACACGCATATCACAAAATACGTATTTGAATCCTGGCTGTACCTATGTTATGGATACATTATGTATTATATGTACAAGGGACATATTACACACATGTGTGTAGCGTGTATGTATGCATACTAGTGCAGTTTTATTTGCAGTTTTAGGTATTATACAGAGAGACAGTGGGTTGGGTGAAAAGGGAGGAGGGAAGTGAAGCTGACGGTCCATTATGTCCTGTCCTTTTCTCTACTTTCTCGGGTGTGTTTGCAGAATTTAAAATGTAGACACACACTCACATTCACATTCACAGCTATGTATGCAGCTACAGCTACGCAAAGAGGAAAATAGAGAAAAGAAGTAGAGGAAGGCAAAAGGGGAGGACAAGGGCAGAGGAGAGAGTGGAGACACAACTTTTAGATAATAGAGTAGTTTGCAGTTTTAACTTGGGACGTAGACACAGAGCGACTAATAAAATTGCAAATTTAAAGCGTGTAAACATTTCATCATTATTTGAATCACGTTTTAGTCTCGCCCTCTACTTTTCACCATCTTCCATCCAAAACTTGAGACTCGAGAGAGAGACAGAGAGAGAGAGAGAGAGTGGTAGAAAGAGAGAAAGCTAGAAATAGGAGTAGAACACACATGTATTGTACAAGTGATCAGACGATGGGAATTTCAACTCGTAGTTCAGTTCAGCTCAGCTCAAACTCCAACTCCAACTTTAACTGCAACTTAAAGCAGTGGGACGAAATGGAGAAGAGTGGGAACGGGAACAAGAAAAAAGAGCTGAATAACACTTGGAGCTCGAGTTGAACGAAAGAGTTTGAACATACACACACACACACAGATATTTACTGCTGCACTGTCGAATGAATCGAATGAAAGAAATTCAACATTCCTTCTCTTCCTTCCATTTTCCAGGGCTTTTTCCTCATTCCTTGAAAGGTCGTCGAGAAACGGCGGAGGAATAGAAAGAGTGAGACACGGGCAAGACAAGACGGATGAGGATGAGCCGTTTGTAATTCTTCCACTTGTTCGTTTTTCTTGTGTTGTGTTTTCATGCCATGCCATGTCATTCCACTTTCATTTCCATGCTCAGGTCAGGGCTAAAGACTCGGCCAAGACCAAGACGAGACCAACAAGGCAAGCCAAGCCAAGTGGAGAGCCGGGATATTTTATTCATGAATCTTTTAATTGATTGACAGGAGCGCAGTGGAATTTTCAAGTATCCGACTCCAACTCCAACTTAATTCCACTCCTCTCATTTTCACTTGGACTTGGATATGTATAGGAGCTGTGGATATCCGCTTACTCTAAATGTACCATACTGTAGTTTACTTTACCTTTTCTTCCTTATATATTTATTTACTTTCAACGAGCAACTTGTGAATTTACTGCCTGTGGCCTTTCTTAATTTAGCAGCAGAGTATTTAGAGCATACATATTATATGCATAGCTAGCTAATGAGAAGGAGGTTGAGAATGCGGGAGTGAAGTTTAAATGACAAGGAAAAGTCCAATCCGGACGAGGAGCTGAGAAATCAGGCTCATGGCGAGACGAAAGCTCTCACTTAATTTAATTGTCCATTTATCTAACTACTTGCAATTCTTTTCCATTAGTTATTTGCTATTTACCTCTCCGTATATTTATGCCAACCTTAAAATGAAAGATTTCAAGATTTTATTGCAGCTTCATTTTCTCCATTTTACTAAAATATACTATTCAAAAAGCAATTTTAATACATCCAATATACTTTTTCACGTATAATATTTCCAATATTCTCAATAATTCAATATACCGGAATCCTCTATAGGTACATATATGCAACTATTGAGTAATGTATTTGTGGAAGAAAAGCAATTTGACTGGGAGAACTGTTGAATCTATAAAAATTCCCGGCTTGCAGGATGTCAGCAGTCCTTTCAGTGGATTCGAGTGTATTTTTCAAGTGAGCTTTCAGCTTTGAGCACATGTGTTGAAATTGGGAAAGAAAGTCCTTCGCAGCAGCAGCAGCCTCGGTTTCCTTTCTACACAGTCAATAAATTTACCATGTCTGCCTATGCGTATGTGTATGTACAATGTACGTATGTGATGTGTGTATTCAGTGTATATTTTAAAGACAGCTGAGTATGTATACATACGCGAATGGTGTGTGAATTTGACAAATGTGTGTCAAGCTGTTATGTGCAAGTTAGAATATAGATAGATGGGTATGGGTATTTATGCTCTCTAACCAAAAAAATGTTTCATCTTCTCACTACGGTCCCCATTTATTAGCATAGAAAAAGCAGGGAAAAAATCGGAACATTGCTTCTGCTATATTTCCTGGATGTTTGCATACTTTTATGCAAAAGGGAAGAAAGGGATAACGACAAATTTGAACTAGGTTCGAGGGTTTGAAAAGGATGTAGACGGTATACATTGTCGAAATCAGGCAATCCATCAAGCACTTCTAATATACTTATACACATACTTATTTATTACTGGCCTTCTCCTCAAATGTGTACGGACAAAATAAGTATGCATATCCATAATGCCTTTCCTCAGAGTTCTTTGCATACACTTACTTAACACTGTTGATATGTACTTTCTCGTAAAAGACGACGGAGACAAGGAAGAGATGAGGCCAAGTGGTTGAAACGCTGAAAGGTCTCTTCATTCATTCATTCCTTCTTCATTTTCGTCTTCTATTATAGTTTATGTTGTTCAAGTTTCACAGCCTTTGACTTGAGTTAGTGACTCTAAATTGAAATTCAAGTCGCTGGTGGCTGACATTACCGTTTAGCGTATATAGAAGAGTGAGCCGGAGCCCAAGTTCAAGTATGTATATATATACACACAAAGAATGGAGGGACAGCATCATATTGTAGCATATTATGCAAAATTTAAGAATGTATTGGAATCTATAGATGTGGGATACGGGTAAAATATGGAGGATGTTTTTAGATTTATACTGCAACATTATACCCACATATGTATAATACTCTATTGCACAAGTCGATCTTTGCTTTGTTCCCTTTGGCTTTGTGTAGCACGTTTACATTATGCATGGCATGAACAATGTTCAATACACACACACTTTCTGCTGATGTATTGGTATTGGTATTGTGCAAGTCTATGTATGTATGTATAAGGCTCCGTCTTGATTCACTACCACTCATTCAACTTTCACAAGTCAAGTCTCACACACCATTAACTCCTTCCATTCAATCCTTCCTCAACTCCTCACTTTCCACACACTCGATATTTTTCTCACATGCAATATGCAATACACGATGCAGACTATACTATCGAATTTACTGAATGTACATACATATACAGTTTATAGTACTTATACAATATACACACTTTCCAATTTCTTTCGCTAGCTTTCGATTCAAGTACAGCGGGGAAGCCAAGACACGTACATATTATGTATGTTTGTGTGTGTGTGTGTGTAAAATACGTCAAAAGGATAGTGTATGTGGTTGAGAAAAATTTCCGGTAGTTGGTCATTCCCATTGGCTTGGTGGGAAATCTCCATGTCAAATGTCAACAGTGAGTGCGGAGCAATTCCACTCTCGTAATACTTTTTCATCAAGCGACAATGGATATAAAATATATACACTCAAAACACGTATTATGTGTATTTATATCCTAAATGGAGGATAAAACGATCGGGGAAATTGAAATTGAGTTGATCTCCGACGGTAGTCTTTCATATTGAATATTGTAATTTAATTTACGGCGCTTTGGTGCGCATTACGCATGGGCACCGGGGAGTATTAATTGCATATTGTCTTGGATCAGGTCAAACTTACTCGAATCATTCGACAAGTAATTGTACCAGAAATTAAGAAAAAAGGTTCAATTTTTACAGTTTTTGATGAAAAAGGAAGATTTAATTGTTGACTTTTGTTTTTCGCATCCGATGTATGTAAGTTGACAGCAGGTGCTGTTTCTGCTTGTATATATGAAAAGAGTTTTGAGCAACTTTAGCTTTTATATTATTAAACATGTGAACAAAAAAGGTAACTATTATTAAACTTGAATATAAGTCTACTCTACTGAGCTGAGTGTCTATACTGAGAGAAAGTTTGCTCGATTTGTCACCTAGAGAGAGGGGCGAAAAGTTGAAAGGATTGAAAAAAGTTTACATTAAACTGTCATACTTATGTCGACTCAACGTCTTTACATGACTTTGACTTTTCCTGTGACTTTATGCTCTCAAGTGGACTGTGAATGTTCGGTATTAGGTTGAAAGTATAGGGATGCAGACTGGCCAAACCCATCGATTTCTCTCTCTCGCCAAGCTGTTTCTCCTACCTATTCTTAGAATTCCCAGGATATACTAGAATTGGTTTCCTTTTACTTGGTCTCGTCTGGACTCGTCTAGTCTGGTCTGGTCTGTTCTGGGCAGTTGTCAAAGTCTCCAAGTTAATATTATGAAGTGCAATGGCATGATATAATACGTATGTATGCATGCACTTAAACTTTGTACTGTGTGGTTAGTGACTCGTGGTTAGCGTTAGGGGAGATGTGGTGAATCGCTTCATATTTTTAGGCTGTCATTCTCGATCGGTCGATTCGGTTTTCCCACGTTCATAAAGCGAAGAAAATGACGGAAATGAGAATACTTTTTTTGTATAGTCAGAATAAAGTTACTATATTTCTCGTATTTGTAACAGTCATTCAAATCAAACTCAAAAATACTTAATATGTACCTACTGGACATGCTATTTGTGGGTTTGTGATTGAACAATCCAAAAGCCATTGATAGTGCACGGTATCAAAACCACAAGTCAAATGTCAAACCATAAAAAGCCAACTTGTGTCATATTTTCTAACGTTGATCAGTCAGCAGTCATTTTGAACTTTTGACATGGGCAAAATGTGTCATATAAAAGCATTTTTCAATACTTGTGTGACTTTTCAATTTCCCTTGTCTCTGGTAATCACTTTTTATTTTGACTTTGTGTAAATTTCAAATGTTTCAAAGTGGTTTTTGATAGTTTTTGACTTATCCCTGTGGAAATTTTGACTATTGTCATTTTTTTACATGGAAAGTGTGTATCGCTTCACCGCAAAAACATTTTGACTGGTATAGTTGACAATGAAAAATTTGACATTTTAAAACAAACTTGACTTGCCAACCATTATTTTGTCACCTTTGGTTCACTCTGACCGAACAAAATTCATGGGAACTTTTACCAACGCAATGGACAAAGTGCAAAACGCTGTCGATTACCAATTACACTTATCCATGTACATATGAAACTGAAGGTTATGAAATAATGTCCTCATATGTTATGTAAAAATGTTTTCCTTGATTGAAGTTGGGAAAAGGTCACCAAGAGGAAGAGTTGAGCCTTAGAGTATATATAACATAGAGGGGACAAACGTCCTATTCGCATTTTGAAA
>JAQIVE010004534.1:0-14387 GCA_034698285.1 Sminthurinus bimaculatus | reverse complement strand
CACCCGGCTCCACCAAGTCTCCACCCGGCTCCACCAAGTCTCCACCCGGCTCCACCAAGTCTCCACCCGGCTCCACCCGGCTCCACCCGGCTCCACCCGGCTCCACCCGGCTTTTTGCGGTGAAAGCCCATGTAAATCCTCAATCTAATTTCAAGGGCTCTGCGCGACCTCTTAACCTTAACCGATTTGAACCGATTTGAACCGAATTTTTTTTCCAATTGTAGTGATCCAAAAGGAACAATATGGCGGGGTCGCCGGTTAACTTTTCAACAAAAGTGTCATTATTGGTCAGGCTAGTGTACAGTGTACAATGTATGTGCACTGTACACAAAGACTTTTCAGCCCTTTTCGACATCACAAAATCCAAACTCCCAGTACAGCTTCTTGCATGCAGTATGTAAGCTAAGAAAAGCTAGAAAAAGGCACTTCTTTGCCTTTCTCCGCGTTCCTCGCGCTGAATTTTCACAAGTGGCCAAATAGCATTAGTTATGCCATTATAATTTTGATTCTTCTTCTTTTCCTGTATTTTATCGTTCTCTATCTCTCTCCCGCCCATTGTTTCTTAATTAATTCCGTAAAGCGACGGAGGAAAAGGAGTCGGGGGCAATGTATCTAATATGCTAGCATAATAAAATGCAATGAAATGTACAGAATATACAAAGCATACATATTACATATACATACGAATAGCTTATACAATTGCAAAGCCCGCTGAGGACTAAGGAGCTTTATTCTAAATTCCAAATTTGAAGACGGTGCCAAAAGACTGTGACCGTAATGTAAGTTGAACTTTCACCGAGGCACGCATTTCCTCCGTCTCTAGGAAAACGACGACGTCTACTCTACAGTCTACAGTCTACAGTTGCACTCGGGTTCTCTTTCGATTCTATTTATACATACAGCGTAGAACTTTCTTCCAGTTTAAAGCAGACAAACAGACAAGACATTTGTGTGTGTAGAAAGTACGGGGAAAGTACAAAGAGAGAGAGAGAGAGAGCCAGGCCATGTCATACCATGCCATGCCATGCCATTCTCTTCATCTTTTCCTCGAATGAACGCCATCCTGCCTTCTCTCCATGCATCCTCCCTTTCTCTCTCTCTCTCTCTCTCTCTCTCTCTCTCTCCGTTCCTATTGTAATCCACGACGAAAACACGCATTACACACTGAGCGAACAGACTGGAATGGCAACAACAACAACAACAACTAGAAGAAAGGATGAAGAAGAAGAAGTGAAAGAGCCAGAAGAAAACAAGAACAAGAAACAAGAGCTATGCACAATGTACATGTGTACAGTGTACATATAATGTATATAAAACTGGAGGATTCGCAGGGCAGAGTACAGGACAACAAAGCAAAGACAAGTCAAACAACGTGGGCCAAGAACCAAAAACTTGTTAGCTATAGGTAGTACATACATGTATAATGTATATGTAAAATGTACAGTGTACAATCCATTGTACCCTTAGTACAGCAGAGATAGTACACACGGACACTAAGTGAGCACAGCATGAGACTAGAAAACTTTCCAGCTCCTCTCTCTCTCTTTCTCTCTCTCATTGTCATTCCCCTCTGTTCCTCACTGCACTGCCCCCTCCATCTCTCCTCTTGTCTTGTCTTTCGTCTTTCTCCATGTGTCTTTCACGGCCTGACCTAGTGTCCTCTTCTCCTCTGCTTGGTTCTTCCTCCCCCTTTGACACATGTAAATAAACGCACGTAAATATGTGAAGAAAAGACGAAACGACCGTTTCCTGTCAACATGGATCATTTATTACGGGGAAAAAAATGGCCGACTTTAGTCCATACGTCCGTTAGTTTAGTTTGTAGGGTAGAATATGTGTAGGTAGATTGTACTTGGTACAAAATAACAAGTAAGAGGACACTTTCTCCCCCCTTTACTGTCCATAATGCCCTGGAATGTCCATAACACCATCGCCCCTTTATATACCTACATACATACATACACTTGCCATGTCGTCGTCCTCGTCTTGTCCTTTCTATTTATCACGAGCACGACTGGCCTTATAGATATTCGGCTAGAGGACGAAAAATCCAGCCAACTTCTCCAGGTAGAAATAAATAGAAGACAGTAGATAGTAGATACTTTACTTACGTGGACGGAAACACAAACACTTATTGTATACGAAGGGAATGTATGTGTAATGTGTATTCTGTATAAAGTGACACTACACGAGTGACACTACATAGTACACATATGTATAAGGTATATATGTATGTATGTCCTCTTTCTTTTCCGACTCTTGATCTTGCTCCGGTTGTTTTGTTGTACTGTTTGGAATTCGAAATCTCTGTGTAGAATGTGCATACATATGCATTATTATTACGATAGTCATGGCAGTAAACAGCAAGTGGTGAGTGGTAAGAAGTGTATATAGAGTATGGTGTGTAGTGTGTACAGTGTACAGTGTACAGTGTACAGCTTGAAAATGGAATGGGGAAAAACGGAACAGCAGTTTTACCCACACCCATTCTTTACATAGATACACACACAATACACAATACACACAAAGACACACACACCGTAAATGCAAGCGACACATTATAATGCATCTTGGAGATAGTTAACTCATGGATACACAACTTAGCATATCATGGCCTGGTGGTGGTGTAATCTTTGGCGGTGACTCTGGGTTTGTTTCCCCATTTACTCCACTTTGGCTTGGCTTTGGCTTTGACTTTGGCTTTGGCCTGGTCTGGCCTGGAGAGCATTAGGCATTAGGCCTGTCTGTGTCTTTGTCTTTGTGCTGATGGAGAACGAAATGACACCAAAATTCCTTGGTGAAATGTTCCTCACCAGTTTTTCTCCCTTTACTCCAGCCTACGTATACATAAGTATGTGGCAAAGGCAAAGACAAAGACAAAGGCCAAGAAAAAGAAGGAGAGGACGGACGAGAAACACTTGGCTCTTATCTACATATGAGCAAAATACATACATACCTATACATTATACATAAAGACAATGTATACATGTTGAAACACTTTTCCCCTTCTTATCCTTCGTGTTTTATGTACAATGTACAAAGTATGTGCTGTACTTGTATGTATTGTATACGTACAATGCACAATGTGCAGTCAGTGGGTTGCCGCTATCTTTCTCCGTCTTGCCAAAAAAATCTAATCGGGTCAGAGTCATAGTCATAGCCATAGTCGTAGTCGTAGTCGCAGTCGTCGTCCTAGTCTTAAGCTCGTAAGCGAAAGCTGTGTGAATGCATATTTGCCGACAAGCGAAGAAAGAAAGAAAGCGAAGAAGAAGACGAAGAAGAAGAAGAGAAAGAGGAGAAAAGGAGTCGAAAAAGAGGTAAATAAGTTGCTCTTCTTCTTTTTTCGCTCGCTTTCTCTCCTCCTTTGGGGAAGGAAGGAAGAGAGACTACTGCCTCTGACTACATGCCTTCCCTTTACTACCACGACTCTCTCTCTCTCTCTCTCTCTCTCCCTTTCTCTGTGTTTGTGTGTGTGTGTTGGCTGCTGGTTTGGTTTGGGCTCTTCGTCTCTTCTTTCTCTCTGCTCCTCCACCGTCTCTCTATCACTGTGCACACACACACACACACACACATACACATAGACATAGACATACACACGTAACACAAAGGAAAGTGCGCATGATTGTGCTTGTCCAAGGGAACCGGATGAGATGTATGCCGTTCCATTTGGCGGTCGTCTTTTCCCCATGTACATACATACATACATACATACAATACTTACATATATACGTACTGGATGCTGCTCCGATGACTCTGTCGTGCAATGCATATCTATAATCTGTACAACATAGGCTCTTCAATGTACATTGTACATTGTACATACATATAATACGTACATATTTTCAGCTTCCTTCCAAGCAATTTTCCTCTCCTCTCTTTTTCCTACAGATTCCGACTCGGAGTTTGAGTCTGAGTCTGACTCTGATTCTGATTCTCATTCTGGCACTCGCACCACTACCACCACCAGAACCAGAACCAGAACCAGCACAAGAACTACAACTACATAGAACTAGAACATGGAGCTAGAACCAGAACCAGAACCAGCATTGTGAAGTCGCCTTCTCGTTGGTATTGGCACCCGCACCAGCACACAGCCAAGTCCACAACCAGAACCAGAACCAGAACCCAAAGTTGAACCAACAAGAGTACAAGCACGGGTAGTAGTAGTAGTACAACTGGCTGCTGCTCTGCTGCTTCTTCTGCAGCTGTAGTGCGCAAAAATTTCTTTCGTCTCCTCTTCTTCTTCTGCTTTCTTCTTGTTCATGGACTTGGCGTTTATATATGTATGGATGCATGTATGTATGTATTGTACATGTATAAGGATAAGGTCCGGTTTGGTCGACTCTCTATCCAACTACTCATCAGTTGTTCCGAGTCGGAGTCCTTGTCGTAGTCGTTGGTGCTCCACTCTTGTCGACGTTCAATACTCTCCCACACACACACACACATAGACATACACCATACACATTACACACACATACACTCCAGAAGAAGAAAGAGAATGAAACCAAATGGACATACTTTATACTATATCATCATACGGATACTACGTACGGTGGGTCTAGCTACATATACATATGTACTTTACTGTATAAATTCACACATACTACATACACAAGTTCCTTGTTTCTCTCCACACTGCACATTCATCCTTTCCATTCCATCGCTGTATGCCATTCACTCTGCTCCAGAAACGGAGGAGAAACTTGGAGCTGGAACTGGAACTGGAACTGAGAAGCTGTGTGGAAGAGGAAGGAGACTGCAGAAACAGGAGGAGAAACTAGGTATGGTATGCTATGCTGTGCTACGGTATAGTATGGCATATACATAGAGATTGAGGAGAGGGAGGCAAACCCACAGAAATAAACACTCGTCTTCTCTCTCAACCTCCAACCAGTCTTGGATTCAACTCCTTCAATTCAACACGCTCCTCAACAGCGGTCCGTAGTCCGTATCACTATCTAGAATACTTGCTCCAACTACAGTGTATTTCTGTGTGTACCGTGTATTTGTGTACCAACATACACAGTTAACTTTTAGATTGCGAGGGAGGAATACTTAAGAAACAAAAAGATTTTGTATTCATTTTCATATTATTCCAAGAATTTTCCCACGCTCATCTTTTGTGTCCACCCACCAACTCAACCAAGTTTTGAACAGAATTAAATTCCATTCATTCAACTCAACTCAACTCATCACTCTGTACTTTGTCTAGTTCCCGTTCTCTGAATCGACCATTAGCAAGAAAACCGAAATAAGTTTGTTTCTCCCGTTTGTGTCTGTCTTTTCATTTCGTGGTTTGTTCACTGGGGAAAAGCCAGCCGGCTTTTCCTTCACATCAAGTCAAGTCAAATCAAGTTGAGTTTTGTCAAATTTTGACTAGCATCTTCTCGGGAATGAACTTCTGAATTGAATTAAATTTCAGTGATTTTAAGTCAAGGTTAAAGTTAACAGTTAAGGACGAAAGTTGGAGAAGATAAAATAAAGTCAAGGATAAAAAATCCAGCGGAAAATAAACATTTGTGCAAAAGTATTTTGTGGATCATGGGAAAAAATCCGGGATTTTTTTTCGTACCGATGCAAATATCGACGTATGTATATACTCAGAAAATCAAAGCAGTGCAGTGAAAAATAATATAAACAAACATCTTACCGTAACATTGATAAGATTCCTCGACTTGCATACACATAAATAAATCTGTGTCGGTACTCTCTCCGTACGTAACTACAAAAGTGGTTTTGGGATCCGGCTCCGGCTCCGAATCCGAATCCGACTCTGGCTTCCCTTTTGACTCCGACACTGAGCTCGACTCAATCTCATCTCATCATCAGCTTTAGTCTAAGCTTACACATATACAGATACAGATACAAATACAAGTACAGTTGAAATCAAAGTTGGTCGTATTTCTTCAACTTTTGGACTTTTTTTGTGTGTGGGATCATTTGGACTTTTGCTCGTTTTATCCCAAAACGAGAGAGTCTTACTGCCAGTCAGTCAGTCAGCCAGTCTGTGAGTAGAGTTTGAGTTTGTGTGTGAATGTGATATTTTTTGTCGTGTCGGTAAAACGAAGGAGCGCAGAAAAATCTCCCGTGACTCCCTTTCCTCTGTGAAATTGAACTTTGCTACATACACACACACACACACACAATATATTGACTGTGGCTTTGCCTTTGGTTTTTGGTCCTGGGTTTTGGTTTTGACTTGCCATTGTCGGCAGCGTTTCTCCCCGTCAGATATTCTATACAGATATATCACCCACAATAATATCGAGACGAAAAGCGGTTCGGTTCGGTTGTAGTTCAAGTTGAAGTTGAAGGCAAAGATGAAGACGAGGATGACGATGTGGATGTCGATCTAGTTTGTCTCAACTCCCTTTCCGTTTCTCCTCCATCACATTTCATTTGGTGTTCGACGGCTGAGGTGACGGTCGTGTGACATGCCCACAATTGTGCCCTTCACCATTCCCTCCATTTTCCTTGACAGTGGTGACAACCAAAATTTGAGCAAGGAGAGAAAGCCCGGCAAAGATCGCACTTTCACCTCATCTTCTCATATTACGATCGAGTCACCCGTCTAGAATATTTATTTGTATGACTCCTAAAATATGATGTGATATCATATCACATACACAATATAAAATTGAATGGTGACGCCTTGAGAAAATCCAAACCAAATCCAAATCCAAATCACTATCATCAGAAGAAGGAGAATCGAAATTCAAAAGATTCTTTCTTCTCGTCTATTTAATCATAACCATAAAAGCCAGCGGCATCGTCATTATGACGAGGAACTGAACCCCGTTGACCCAGTTCACTCTCATTCCACCTTCCTCTCGATTCTCGATGGACCCAACCAAGAGATGGACCAACAAGTAAAAAGCACAAAAGGATGTCCAAAAATCCTGAGGACAAGTGACGAGTGCAGCCCTTAAAAACTGATGATACCTTGTGGACCCCCAACAAAATCACGGAGTTTTTTGACAACGTGTGAACGAGTTCCGGTCGTCCCATCATTTTCATTGTCATTTTTTCATCGTGACCAGCTTAAAGCTTAAAAGGCAGAAGCAGCATCAAATATTATGGTGAAAGTTTGAGAAATAAGGCAGAAAAGTACAGATTACCATTTCGCCATAATACTGATATTGCAAAAAACGGTAGAGTCGAGACTTAATGTGTGCTTGTGAAAAGAAGGAGAGAATCAGAGTTTGAAAAGAAATCCAGATTTCAAATTCCTACATCATTACAGATTTACAGTAAAAACAGCATACTTGTGTATTTTTGTGTGAATTTGCGCTAAATGCAAAGTGTCTATTCTCTATATATATAAGTGAAGGAAAGTAAAAGTAAAAGTTGGAAAGTAGTGAGAAAGTCCAGTCGGAGGTAAATATCCATAAGAATTGAGAACGAGGAAGAGAAAGCTGAAGTAAGAAGTGGAAAAAGTAGGATAAAAAGTAAATGTGCTATAATATGTTATTGTGCATCCACGTCGGATAACATTCTCACACCCGGATTTAAATGTTCTTCCCATTCAAATTTACATTCACATTCACAGTCACAGTCACATCCTCATTCTACTCCACATTCGAGAGTTCCACGGCGACTCATTCCTATCTGTTCATTATACAACTGTTGCAAAGGCAATAATTCCAAACATTGTTCTACTCTCTCCATATGTAGACGAATAAGAAGAACAAGAAGGAAAAGCGAGAGCCAGCAGCAGTCCTCGAACAATTTACTTCCCACATTTAAATTCTCTCCTCCTCAGCCATTCAACCATTTCAATAGCATTCAAATATACACATACACATACATTCATACATACTCACCTACTTACTTACTTTCCTTCTTGCCCACTTAAAATACAAGACGTCGTCAACACCGGAAGTACTACTAAAAAAGTGAATTTCAAGTGTAACTTCATCTTTATAATTTTCCATACCAACAAGAAACTCCGGATCAAAACGTAGACAAGGTAAGAAAATAGATGCTCCATTTATGTAATTTGAAAAATCCTTGATAATTTTGCAGAAAAGTGAGAATTCTGCTGATTAGCGCCTTTTTTGCAACTGATTGTGAGACTGAACAAAATCTGCAAAAATTATCAAATTTCCGCCTTTTGCTTGTGTATTCACTAAATATTCACATTGTCATAGTACCGGGATTTTACGTGTGTTGTGTGTAAATGACGTGTATGCAGTATGCATGTATTGTATTGTAAAACTGGGACGGTGAAATAAATTTATTCGATGACTGCGGAAACCTCAAATTGGTGTCGATGCCTATACATTATACTTATACATATGCAAGTACATACATACATACAGTTGTGCAGTGTCTCGTATCTGTGCATCGTAATCTTTTGAGATAGGACGAGAAATAGAGAATGGGGGAAAGCAGCCGACGCAGCGAAAGTATCTAGAAAGTAGAGTTGGAATGGAGAGAAAAGACCAAAGGAAATTAATCAATTAGCTCATTCATTTATTCATTCATTCTATTCCATTTCATTGATCTATCTATCTATCTATCTATCCGCTATTTCTCTCTCTCTCTCTTCCTCTGGTGTCTGTCTGCCGGCAGATTCCTGGTCGAACAAAACGCAAGTATTCCTCCCTCGTTTCCATCCATCCATCCAGCCATCCAGTTCCCTGGCATTCCTCTGTATTGAGTATTGAGCGAGCAAAAACCGAGAATGTGTGTATGTGTATGTATGTGTGCTTGGCTGTACACTGTACACTGTACACATGATTGTGTATAAAAGAGATGGAGACAGAACGAAAGAAAGAAAGCGAGACAGAGAAAGCAAAAGGGAAAGTGAAAGTTCTTTGTACTTTCTCTCTGCCTGCCTATGTGCAATGTATGTATGTACAATGTACATACATGCATGCACGGGGATGGATTCTTATTTGCATTTGTATTTGTATTCCGCATCGTCGACCGGTATCAGTGATCAAAAAAGGAAGGAAGAATCCATTTCTTCTCTTTTTTCCCCGCTCTTTATTCCCTTTCTATCTATTCTAGCTATCTCACTCTCTCCTTTCCCTTGTCTCACTCTTTCATTTTCCTTTCTATTCTCTCTCGCCTTTTCTCTTTATCTTTCCATTTCTATTTCTATCTCTATCTCCACGTCTATGTCTTTCGACCGTCTATCTGTGTATAATGGAAGGCGGAATCGAGCTGTATATTATACTTCGATGGGAGCTAGATTCCACCAAACGTCAAACCAAACCAAACCCGAAAAACTCGCCCTTCTTCTTCCACGAGCCTTCACCTTCTCCTGTTTTCCCTGGCTTTGGCACTGGCAGTCTCTCGAAAAGTGGAGGAGTCAGCACACAAACAAAGATGGGGATATGTAGGTAGGAAAATTTTTGCACAAACACACACGTTTCGCCTTTTCCCTTTTCTCCATCAGCTCTTGACTCGAGAGGAAAGTCGAGCCTTTTTCGAGCCACGTCTAGTACACACATACATGTACTGTATGTATAATGTATAGTGAAACAAAGGAGAATATGTGTATTGTGTATGCATGTATATCATACGATATATGTAGTCGACCCTTTGAAATGACGGACCCTGTGCACAGCGTCTTGGCTCGACTTGACTTGACTTGTATTGTGCAAAATAAATACAAACAAAGAGCTGAAACCCACCAACGACTCATTTTGCACCCAGTGTGGGTGAGAGGAAAAGAGGACGGAAAAAGTTGTACTCGTAGTAGTTAGCTATACATTATATTATAGATACTTATATACGATTGTAAAAAGGATGGAGAGAGCGGAAAAGGAAAGACGGGAGACGTGCGAGGGGACGTGAGCGGATAGGAGATCTGGGTACACATACACATATTCTATTGAAAATTCTATAAATATACACACAGTTAATACTGGGCTTGCTGTCCTTCTTCGTTTGTTGGTGAAGCTCTTCGTCTTCAATTTCTGCTTCTTTTTTACCTTGTCCTTCGTTTAGACGGTGCTTTCTTTTCGCTTCTTCCTTTTCGTCTTGACTTTAGCGTTGGTCTATTTTGCCTCAACTCTTTTAAACGGACAATAAAAACCAAGTCCGTGACTGGAGAGCACTTGAAACCACTCCCACAATTTCCTAACACGTCCGTTCGACCGATGCCCGCTTTCTTCTTCGTCTTCTTCTTCCTCTACACACATAGATTGTACGTCTTTCGTCCAGTACACTGGAGAGAGCTGGAGTTGGAATGCTGGAACTGGAGTTGAAAGTGAATTGAAAGCAAAAGTAAAAGTGAAAGCAAGGAGTAGTAGGTGGAGGAAGAAAAGGAAGAAACCACAGAAATATATATATCTACACAAACAAACATAGCGTTTCTATTTCTAGCTCACACAAACATTTTCCACCTCCTTCTGACACTCCCGTCTTTTCTTTTCTTCCGCCCTTCTTTCTCTCGCTGATTCTATGGACAGCTTTTATGATATAAAGTATAGATACACATAATATTTTTATATAGACAGATAGATAGATATAAAGATACATGTGGTTGAAGGTAAAGCACAATTTGAGGAAGATTCAAGTCTCAAAAGTGTGGAGAGAAGACTCGATCTTTTCTTGCCATTGAAAGGGCAGAATAATGAAACTCAAAACCAGAAAAAATCGATGGCTAACTATATATATCTGTATATAGCAAAATCATGTTCATCATCAGCATCATCAATTGCAGCAGTCTCAGCACATTCTTCAAAAGTCATGATAACAACCATCATAATGGTCAATTGATCCCGCTTCTTAGGCACAATTCCCAATTCTCAGCTCGCAACAATAATATTCCACAAACACTGAGTACTAAACACTGAACACATACAATATACATACAACATGCATACATAAATGCTGTATGAAAGGATACAAACTTTAATTAAATTGTGTGCACATCCATATACATATACATATACAATATACAACCAGCAGATCTTTTTGCCTGGAAATGTCACTCAAAATTGGGTTTCCTCACATAACTGTACATTGTACATATGACTATGCATACTTGGATTGGATAATGAGAGGAACAAGGGGGGAAGAGCAGAAATTCTGAAAATGAAGAGAGAGAGAGAGAGCAGGACAGAGGGAGAGAAAGCGGGGAAACATAATCAATTTTACAAAAAAGGAAAAACTGCGGCCCCGAGTGAGCCTGCGTTTATGTACATTGTACATTTTTGCAAACAAACGAAGCTTGGCAAAACTGAGAGAGGAACAGAGAGAGAGAGAGAAAGGAAGCAAACAAGGCAAGAGCCAAGCAGCAAGAGAGTAATTCATTCTATTTATACAGGAGAGGGAATCTGCCACACGTACCATGTACAATGTACAATGTATACACTGCACTCAACTGCACTGCACAACGGACATTATACAGCCAAGGTACATATGTACATATAGGAAAATCCATAGAGCACAGATATTCCTATCTCCAGCTACAATCTACACTCATTCCTCTACACTGTACGGTGTGTACGTACACTCAAAGCTGCAAATGAAAACATCTAGTTTCAAATTCCGTTTGGTTTGCTCTCTCCTCTCTGGTCTGGCCTCTTCTTCTTCTTCATCTCCAGCTCCGGTTCGCTTTCCAGTTCCAGCCCCACTTTCGGTTCAAACTCCGGCTCCGGCTTTAGTTCTGGCTGGCTCCAGTACCAGTTCCAGTTCTAGTTCCAGCTCCAGCTCTAGCTAGACTCCAACCAAACAAAGTCACGTGTACACAGGCACTGTACGTTGTACGTATCTGTATCTGTACTCCCGTTTGTTTGTTGTAGTAAAAAATTCTGACTGTAGTGAAGAGGACTGCTGGTGGCGAGAGCAGCGTTTCCTGGAAGATGGAAAAGAGCTGCTTTAGCTTTGGTTTTGGTTCTTGTTGTTGTTCTGGTTCTGGTTCTGGTTCTGGCCTAGCTTGACTCGACTTGGCCTGGTTTCTTTCCCCTTCCATGTTTCTTCCTCTATAGTGTCTGCTCTATGTACTCTCTCTATCTATTTCTCTCTTCCGTCTGCATCTCCATCCTTCGCCGGTGAAATACGCAACACAGGAAACAAACCGAGCGGCAGCTGAAGCAGAAATAGAGTAGCAGAGTCGATTTTGTATGTCATCCACCTCGCACGTTTCCCTCTTTGTTATACTACTACATGTTGTATGCAGATACAGTGAAGAGTACTTGATGGACGGACACACGATCACAAAAGTAAAACAAATGACGTGACCCCCGGCACTTTTCCCAGTATCTTATGTGAAGCAGTCCTCTCTTTTCACCGTGGTCACAAAGGCATTTCAATTTGCGCCCAAGAATGTAAGAAATGCTCTACGACTCTTCCTCATCTGTCCTCATCCAAACTTCCAATAATACGCACCTTTGTAGGTAACACAAAGTGCGGGACAAAATTTCAATGACCTCTGACTATACTCTATCCATTATCCACTTAGTAAAAAATGCAGGGTAATAATATATATAATATAATGTAATCCCCGGGAAGTTAAGGTCCAAGTACGAGCTGTGACTGCCAAACAGTCACCGTGGCTTGTATCGCACGCATATGTACCATGTATATCTACTGGAAATATTTTACACGAAAATGGAAGGCTCGTGTTTGCCGTGCAAAAAAAGAATTATGAGACTCGTATATGGAAACAAACTCAAATTCAATTCCATTCCATTCCATTCTGCGACACACATTTCCGTCCATTTTGCTCCATCCTTAAAGGATACTTTTAGCCATACTTTTGGGTTCAATTCCAGCTCATCTAGAACTTTTCCTTCTATACAGTTTTTCCATTCCCTTGATTTTATTCTTCCAACTTGAAAAGGCATCCTCCTTTTTAACTTTGCTCTTTCGTCCGATTCAAGTCTACGTCCGAATTCGAATCCGAATCCAAATCATGTGGTCACTTTCCCCCCAACAAGTCCAATGCATACAGAGTACAGACACAAAGACCCTTTTACTGCAAAGTGCAGGCTGGCCCGTGGGAAATGATTTGTATCTACTGCCCTGTATATTTTATACCTTCTCTATCCAACTTGTACATTACATTTGATAAAATATGCACAGTACACAGCTGTACTCTTTGTACTTTGTACGTTGTACATAGTACAAGTTACAATACAATGACCATTGTGCCCAGATTGAAGTTTGTCCAGGTACAAATTTTCCACGTACATTTTATACAGCATATAAAATATGCATTATACACGTATATACAGTATTACAGTATACCTAAAAAATAAATGGACGGGGGAAAGTTGTGAGTACAATGCATATCCGCCAATGTAAAGAATATAAAGGATGAAAAGGACAAAATGACAAAGCTTCCACTTTCACTTCCACTTCCTGCTATCCTCCTATACTATGTTATGCTATTCCATGCTATTCCATGCTATGCATGGCAACTGGGCCTGCTGCCTATGAAAATGGAAGTTTGTCCTGTCCTTGTCCTTGTCGTTCGTCATGAGGTCGTTTGTTCCATCCACAGTATACGAGAGAAAAAGAGCAAAAGAAAAAGGCGAAAAAGATAGGTGAGAGATTTAGAATATGGAGTGGGACAAACTCAAACTAGAATCAAGCAAAGTAAAGGGAGGGAGAGTAAAAAGTGGAGAAAAGAGTGTTATTATAGGTGTGTGAACTTTGCCGTGTCATCAATCTCTGTCCCTGCCACGGAAAGGGAAGGAGGAGCCTCTACCTCCGCCTACATAGATACTTTCCCTACTAGTTTACATCCACAAGGTGATCATACTCAGAGGTTGGGCCTCAAAGTGAGAATTTCAAAGCGCAAATAAATGAACAGCGGGAAAAAACGGCCGGAAAAATTGTAAAATTTACAACGGGGCGACGAAGACTGGTTTCAATAGAAATTTAGTTCATTCTTGCCCGAAAACCAAATTGCAGCTGACCCCGACCACATACATACATTTATTTTGAAATCACCAAGAAAAAAGGAATTTAAAATCACATACCACATTCATAAAAGGATACTACAAAATATTTAAAAAATGAGCGGGAATTTGTCCATGCAACAATTGGCGAGAAATTACGGCTAATTCTTGCTCTTAAGCCAGGCCATCTACTTTTTTGTATATACGATGTGGCGGGGTACGAAATAAAAATTTGCTTTTTATGCCCATCGAAGCTTAGCTTTAGCTTAGCTCACGTTGACTCTGATGCTCGTTTGCTGCTGCTTTCTTTTGCCCTAAGTGAAATCCAATATCTGGAGTGTATAGAATACTATTAGAATAGCTTGGAGCAGAAAAGAGCAGAGCACAACAGAATATGTAGTGTGATTGGATAATATGAGGTAGGACGTAGATAGCAGATTCCATCGTGTTTTCTAACTATGTGTGTGGTAGGAGTAGCTATTGAATTTGTACAATAGATTGTAGGTGCATAAATTGCAC